>JANBPA010000068.1:34667-46064 GCA_027575275.1 Coemansia sp. RSA 2711
GGATCGGCGGCACCCGCCTCGCCAGCCAGGTAATGACCCAGAAGCGCGTGGGAGAAACATTTAGGTCTTGCTGGTGATGATTCATCATCTAATCGAGCGCAATAAAATTTTTTCGGCCTGGCCTCTTTAAAAAGCCGGCACCGCTTGCTACTCAAAGCTGTTTATCTCTACTTTCAATATTCTGCTCTTGCGCCTGTTCATCGAGTATTACATAGCAAACCTTCAAATGTCGTCGACACCGATCACCCACCTGTGGCTCCGCGAGGAGACCAAGCCCATGGAGCACCGGGCTGCGCTGTCGCCCGACGTGTGCAAGACGCTGCTGGAGAACGGCAACTTTAAGATTACGGTCGAGCGCGATCAGGAGCGCATATTCGCCGACTCGGAGTACGCCGACGTTGGCTGCACAATGGTAGCTGGCGACAGCTGGCGCCAGGCGCCGGCCGACGCGATCATTACCGGACTCAAGGAGCTGCCCGAGAACGACCAGACGCCGCTGCCGCACACGCACATCATGTTTGCGCACTGCTACAAGCGCCAGGGCGGCTGGAAGGATGTGCTGTCGCGGTTTGTCGAGGGCAAGGGCCTGCTGTACGACCTCGAGTTCCTGCAAGACGACAGCGGCCGGCGCGTGGCGGCGTTTGGCTTCTACGCCGGGTTCACGGGCTCGGCCGTCGGCATCGACACGTGGTGCCACCAGCAGTTGCACGCTGGCGAGAAGTACCCGGCGATCAAGCCGTACCCGAACGAGGACGTGCTCATTGCCGAGATCAAGGACAAGCTGGCCAAGATTGGCAAGATGCCCAAGGTCATGGTCATGGGCGCCTTGGGCCGCTGCGGTAGCGGCGCTGTGTCCTTTGCGCGCAAGGCTGGCATCCCCGAAGAGAACATCATCAAGTGGGATATGGCCGAGACTGCCAAGGGCGGTCCGTTCCAGGAGATTATGGATGCCGACATCTTTGTCAACTGCATCTACCTGTCGTCGAAGATTCCGCCGTTCGTCACGCAGGAGCAGATTGACAGCGACCGCCAGCTGTCGGTCATTGTCGACGTCAGCTGCGACACCACCAATCCGTTCAACCCGATTCCCATCTACAACGTCAACACCACCTTTGACAACGCGCTGCTGGACATCAAGTCCACCAACCCCAAGCCGCTGCAACTGTGCTCGATCGACCATCTGCCGACGATGCTGCCGCGCGAGGCGTCGAACCAGTTTGCGCTGGATCTGCTGCCCACGCTGCTGCAGCTTCCCGAGCGCGCGTCGGCTCCGGTGTGGACCCGTGCCGAGAAGCTCTTCCACGAGAAGGTCGCGTCGATGGCCACTACCGACTAGGCATGTGCTTGAATTTTCTAAGAGTACATTTACCCAGTGCTGTGAATTAATAAGAACCGCAGTCAAAGCGTGCAGTCTTGCCTTTGAGTGGGAGGTGTAAAAACCCCGCGAATACGCCTTTGAGAGGGGCTCTGCCGCATTTCTTTCTTTCTTTCTTTCTTTCTTTAATTTTGCATCTACTCGACTACTTTAAAGCTCAAGTATCTGGCGACAAAAACATGAGTGCTATTGACGACGGCAGCATCGACAAGTGGAGGATAAAACGGCTCATAAAGGGCTTGGAGGCAGCGCGAGGGTAGGTGCTTTTGACTAACATTGGCGAGTGGTAGTGCCCAGCACCAACTAACATTTTGGTATATCATTTGAAACATTGACAGCATGTTTTGTAGAAGCGGGACCTCGATGATTTCGCTCATCGTTCCAGCGAAGCAGCAGATTACGCAGATCAGCACCCAGCTCACCGATGAGCTTGGCACCGCGTCCAACATCAAGTCGCGGGTCAACCGACAGTCGGTGCAGGCAGCCATCATATCAGCCCAGCAGCGCCTGCGGCTGTACTCGCGAACGCCGCCCAATGGCCTGGTAATATACTGCGGCACGGTGATAACCGAGGATGGCAAAGAGAAACTGATCAACATTGACTTTGAGCCGTTCAAGCCGATAAATACCAAGCTGTATCTGTGCGACAGCCGGTTCCACGTGGAGCCCCTAACCGAGCTTCTTGAAGACGGCAGCAAGTTTGGCTTTATTATAATTGACGGAAAGGGTTGCCTCTATGGGCTGCTGAGCGGCAACACTCGCAGTATTCTGCACCACTTCCCAGTAGAGCTGCCCAAAAAGCACGGCCGAGGCGGCCAGTCGGCACAGAGGTTTGGCCGTATTCGCGAGGAGAAGCGGCACAACTACGTGCACAAAGTTGCAGAAAAGGCCACGCAGCTATTCATAACCGACAACAAGATTAATGTCACTGGACTTGTCCTTGCCGGTGCTGCCGAGCTCAAAGACGACTTGGAAAAGTCGGACTTGTTTGACCCACGGCTCAAGTCCAAGGTCATCCACTCGGTGGATGTTGCATATGGCGGGGAAAATGGATTTGCCCAGGCCATTTCGCTATCGCGCAAACACCTGGACAATGTCAAGGTTGTGCACGAGCAGGAGCTCATCTCGCGGTTCTTCGAAGAGATTGCCCAAGACACAGGCAAGTTTGTTAGCGGCGTCGAAGAAACACTGCGCGCGCTTGAAGACGGCGCCGTCGAGACCTTAATTGTTTGGGAGGATATCAAAGTCAAGCGCTTTGTGCTACAGAATAGCACGGGGGTGGAAAGCGTGCGGTACCTGAGCCCCAAGCAAGAGGAGGACCGCACAAATTTTCTGGATAAAGAAACGGGTGTTGAGATGAATCAGGTTAGCGACGGTCCCATGGTCGAGTGGCTGGCGGAGATATATTCCAACCATGGTGCCACACTAGAGTTTATTAGCGATGGCACGCCCGAAACCGTTCAGTTTATCCAGGGATTCGGCGGCATTGGCGGGATACTTCGCTGGAAGCGTGAGGATTACGATATTGCCGGCAGCGAATCTGACGGCTATTTCCAAAAGGGCGATGTCGACGACGAGTACGCCGAGTTTTTCTAATTCGGGCGACTAGTAGTCTCCAACCTAGCTTACTTCTCCTAGAGTCGCTTTGTTCGGCTTCTTACACCCAATAAATCGAATATTCGAGACTGCACAAACAGTGGCTGCGCGTCGGAGTTTGGCAGGTCAACTGCTTGCGGGAATGGCCACGTGTTGTGGCTAGCCGGGGACAGCCGCTGACTGGCATCCGAGGACATCCACTGACTGGAATCCGCAGCAATGACGAGAAAAATCCCCCAGCAATACATGTCGTTGACTGGAACGCTGCAGCCGCTGCGGGCACTTCACTGCGTTAGAAAGAGCGGCAGCGACTTCTAAAAGACAAGCTTTCTCTCTTGCTGTGCGCCCACGCCAACTAAGCAAAACGAGAAAAAACCCGGAAGCATACTAAAGTGGAAAAGTAGACAGTTGTAGCAAAGGAATGCTGCGGTCGCAGTCATGGAATTGCTGGCTTCCGCAGGCCCTCCCAGTCAACATCCGCAGCCGGCGGAGACGGCCGCAGCACCGATTTTTTCTATCAACCCAAGTCTCCAGCGCTCCCCCAGTCAGGAAGATGAGGAAACCGTCCGCAGTGTGGCAGAAAGAGGAATATTCGATGTTGTTATAAAACCACAGCTGCCGCCAGACCAGCCCAGTTTTTTCTCTCATCTACCGCCTCCGCTTTTCTAATAACACACGAATTTTACATTCACGAAATGAGCATTCCACTAAAGATTACATACGATCGTAGCCTGGGACTAAAGTCCAAACAAGCATCGGACACTATCTATGTTTCTCCGTCCGACAATTTGGTCATCGTGTTGAGCAAGCTGAATAATCGCATAACGCCAAACGGCGATGCAAAGCTAAACGCAGCATCTGTTGTGCTAGTTATCAATGAAACAAGTAGCGGTTACAGCGCGTCATTAACTGGCAATGACACGCTGCTAAGCAAGGGATTTGTCAAGGTGACAAAGAAGGACACAATCAACACGGCGACATTGCGCAAGAAGGGCGCGAGCGGTGATTGCATAATACTGTAGTTGGACAAAGGATCCAATATACCCGTCACGCGTCACTGTTTTATAGTTTCTTGCGTTTGCGTCTTTGGGCTACACCAGCCTCCGTTACATCTGTGTTAAATATTCGCCAAATAAATATCTAAACATATAACCCCCCGGCTTTGTATGGTTATGGCGAGCCGGCTGGGACATGTCGGTATGTCCGCATTCCGCCTTTGCTATCGAAAACAAAGACGAGGAAATTCCGATCTTAATATCGGGAGGTTTTCCTCGTCCGCTCGTTTATGACTGCTGCCGCAGCAGAAACAGCAAGGAAAAGCCGTTTGAGTCATCCCTTTGCTGGCTTTCTTTTATTCTTCTTGAAATTCTGCCGTTTTGGCAGCACTGGAGGGCTGCTGGATTGCAAACACAGCTGGAAAATTGGCGACAAGCCCAGCATGTTTACAATAGCTGTACGTGGCAAATGGCTATTGTGCACCGGTAAACAAAACAGCTTTCCACGTATTGTGCGGTTGCCACAGCAGGCGCGGAAGCTTCTGGCGTGGCCGTGACTTGGGTTCTCAGCGCCCCGCAGCATCCGCACAAGTCAATGACTGGGCGCTTGAAAGGCGTCGGAAGTGGGCTCCCCATCTAATGCCCGGCCGATTTTTTTTTGCAATCTACGAACGAACGGAAACCTCTGTCCAGTCTTGAAGCGCAGCCATTCCTTGTCGGCCATTTTTAGACATGCTGCCAAGTCGACCGATAGCAAGTCGGCTATAAATGCGATAGAGGTTTGCTCTGAAACTCAGCAGCGCATTTTGCCATCATTCTCCTTTTCCCGACATACCAACCTTCTTATATTGACCGCCCACACTTACACAATCGATGTCGAGTACATACAAGTCCGACGTGTACTTTAACGGCAAATATGGCGTCGAGGCCAAGCACCTGCCGATAATGCTGAGCATCACCGACAACTATACAATCATCAAGATGAAGATAGATACCCTGCTGAAGAACTTGGGAAAGTCGCCCAGCACTAGCCCGCAGATCCACATATCGTTTGCCGACAGCGGCGATAAAAAGGAGATGAGCGGCAACAGCACGCTGATGACCAGCGGGTTCGGCGAGAACGACGCGAGCAAGCCCAAGTCGCTTAACGTATTTGTGGATCTTCCACCGCCGCCCGAGCCGGATGTGCCCGAGTGCGCCTGTATCATTCAGTAGATTTCACTTTGCCGCCTCAGCGACTGTAGATAATTAGTTCCCACATAAACTGCACGTTTTCAGAAATGCATCGCCGGCGATATTTCATCCATTCAGAGCATTAGCGCTTGCTGAAACAAGTTTTTATTGGCTTTGCCAGTCACAGAACAGGAAACCTGAAGGAGCTCCTGAGCATTTTAGCGATACAGAAATGAGGTGGGCGTAGAAGCCGATGCTGGTAGTAGGTAAGGATAGAGGAAGGTAAGTATTTACTGGCCGTAGACCACGTTGATGTTTTGGTAGCTGGCCGATGCGGAGGGCACGACGCGGTTCTCGTCAAAGTTCGCCGCGGCACGCATCGAGTCGGAGGCGATGGCCTTCTCGTGGAAGGACTCCATCGCAATGTCCTCGTTGAAGGTGATATCGCCAGCAAACGTCTGCACCGTGGCGTGCTCCGCCGCATTGGCGTTGCCCATGCTTGACAGACGGGGAACGTGGGTGATGTACGCACGTTTACTCGGCAGAACCGATCGCTGAATCAGCTTGGAGGCCTGGCGGAACATCCTGGATTGTGGAGCTAAGCGCTTGAAGAATAAGAATAAGAAAGCTTGGAGCGGAAAGAGAAAAGATGGATTCTGGAGAAGGGGGGCAGACAGGAACGGACAAGAAACGTGGTGGGAGCTGGCTGCTTAAATGCAAAACTGCAGAACATGGCGCGATTCTTTTTTTCTACAGCTGCGCCAAAGCGCTCGGGCGGCTTGGCACCGAAGCTAAAACGAAAAGCAGGGGGACGCGAGGCTATTTTCGCTTTTCAGGCGCATTTCCTGCCAATCGGCCCACACCGCCGCCGCCGCCGGACGAACTGCATTGCATGCTGCACTGCAAACAATCCGTCGCCTTTGCAGACAAGCAGGCGCTGTCGTCTCCCCACGTGTCCGGGCGCGCCCAGAGAGAACGGGCGCTGCAGAACGCGCCGTATTTTCCCAATTTTCACAAGGAAGGGGTGGCCCGTGCGCGTGAGCGGATTGGCTTTTCACGCTGGCTCAGGGACACATTTTTCGGCGCGGGCGTTCCCATGACCGATGGGCGCCCTGAACCCAGCCAGCGGGCGGCTCTGGACGGGGGACTGCTATATTTCCGGCTCGCAAGACTGCTTTTTGCGCTACTGCGCTGGCTGATGATGCGTCATCAAAATTGCGCGTTAGCAACGGACAGCCGAAACGCCACGTAGCCGATTTCCGAGTTGATCTGGGCCGCCCATTGGACCCACGTGTTGCCCGGTATCCCGCTGCTGCTTACAAATGTTTGGAGAAGACGCAGACAAGCGCGTATCCCAGCATGCCGGCTGTGCGTTTGACAATTGTGCGGAACAAATTAAAGCGCTGTGTCACATGCCCATTAGGAGAGTTAGCAACAGAAAGATGGAATGTGTCTGTCATGGCCGACGCCGGGCAGGCTTGCATTCACGGGGGCCAGTGCATTGTTTGCGCTCGTGCCCTCTCAGTGCTGGAAATGCTGCGTCTCCTTGAAAAAAGTGCTTCTGTCTTGCCAGCTGACAGAACCATTGCTGTTTCAACGGCTGCTTGCCTGAGAGTCTCGCGATTTCCGCTGCACTGCTCGCAGCACTGTTGCCTGCAGTGATGCTAAGAATGTGAGATCTGTGCAGAGTTTTCGACAAACCACACTGTATCCATGTCTTGGTGCACTTTGGGCCGTGCTGTTCCGTGGCAAGAAGGTTATTTGCGTTTCTGTTTTTTTTCTTTGTTAATTTCCCACATGGCTTGGCTATATTTTCGCATGCACATGTGGGAATTTTTCTCTCTGTCTCAGCAATTTGATACTGCAAACTTCCAACTGTTAGTGACAACACGTACCTCATAAAAATTGTTTATTTGTTAAAAGTCCAAATTAAACAGAGCAAAATATACTGCCTTTTGTCTGGTTTCTAAAACTGTCCGACTTTACCAAATCTGCAAAATATCCACCCATTTGAAGCAATTCACCAGGTGCTCCTACCTCCACCACTTGGCCCTGATCCAGCACCACAACTCGATCACTGTGCATAATTGTTTCTAGTCGGTGAGAAATGGTTAGTACAGTGCAGGCAGCAAGCTCCTGGCGAAGTAGCTGCTGCAGCTGGTGATCTGTGTCCATATCCACCTGAGCAGTGGCCTCATCCAGAACCACGATTTTATGTTTCTGCAACAGTAGCCGACAGAGGTGAAGTAATTGGCATTGCCCTTGGCTAAGGTTGGTCGAGAGTCTATGCATGGGAGCATCCAAGGGCCTCTGAGATGACATCTGGTAAAAATATGAGGGAAACTCCCCAGCCAGCATTAGCCAGGCACGTTTTACATATCCAGAGTGTTGCCACTGGGTATATCTAGCTTTTTGCAATATATGCTCATTATTAGGGATCAGGCAAGAGTTTGTAGCCCTATCTTTAAACAATTCATGACACAGCTGGGTCACCACTGGGGCTAGCCCACACTTTATCAATGCTGCCCATATATCCTCAATCGAGTGCTGATTTAATGGATCCAGATAATCCCTAAAAGAGCTAGTTAAATTGTCCCCTTCCTGAGAAATTACTCCTATTTGAGGACGCAAATCTCCTACTCCCAGCTGAGCAATATCCACCCCATCAATCATAATGGTACCCATGGTTCCCTCAGGCACCAGGCGGAATAGTGACTTTATCAATGAAGATTTTCCTGCTCCTGTGCGACCCACAATGCCCAGTTTTTCTCCAGGATAAATGGTCAGGTTAATATTGTGTACCGACCAGGGGAGCTGTGGGGAATATCTCATGCTAAAATTGTTAAACTCAATTTGGCCTTTAGAGGGCCAATTCCTGGCAGGTCGGGTTTCTGGAACAATGTAAGGTGCCTCTGCTTTAATGCTAGAAAATTTGTGAAGCAAGCTGATTCCTTGAGACAAATTATCAATCTTTTTTGGTATGGAATCCAGCATAGTAATATTTCTTTGCAGCCGAGTAACCAGAAGCTGAAGCATAACTAACTCGACAGAAGATAACCAGGACTGTGTAATGCGTGAATACATGATAATCCCAACAGGTACCAGCATTTCACTAACATATCTTATGCAATGAGAAACATCTGTTTGCATTTTTGATAGTCCATCTGACATTATTTCCAGTCGAACTCCTTCATCATTGGCTGCCTCCAGTAATGATTGGAAGTGCTGACCAATACCATTAATCCTAATTACATTCTGTCCATCCGCCATTGAGCTTAACAATGTTTGCTTTTGGGCTGATACATGTCTTTTTAGTTTCTGTAATGCACGTGGCACATCCTTAGGTATTGACCACTTTACATAGTTAATATATAGTAAGACAGGCACCAGCAGCAGAAGAAGTGGCATCCGAATAATAATGTGATATGCAGACAATAGCACAGATACTACCAGGGGAATCTTTACTGTGAGTAGCACCAACACACTACTATACACACTGCTAGTTGCTTCATCATATGCATCACTAATATTTCCTTCATTTAGCCTATCAAAAAATGACAGTGGTGCATGGATTAAGCCATTGATAAATTCAAAGTGCAGCTTATTGCCAACATACCTGTCAGTTAAATTCTGCTTAATATGAGCAGCAAGCTTATCAATCAGTCGAGTTGCAACATGGCTGCCACTAGTCAGTGCTGTATAGCTTACAACCATCTGCCAGCCAGTGAATGCATTGTTGTCTGCTTTAAACAATTGCAGCACTTTATGATCTGCCATGTAGGCTATTGCTGGATCCAAACAACCAAAAGCAATAGGAAACATGATTATTGGTAAACCACACAGTCCAATAATGTATTTGATGTTCATATAGACTGATCTGCCATTATTGTCAAATGAATATACATCTTCAATCCTGCCATTGATAGCTGAAGTTATGTTAGTAGTTTGTTTAGTTAGCTCGTGTTTGCCATTATTACTGGAAGATCCAGTCATGTGTTTGATTTGCTTATGGAAATTTAAGGCAACTGGGAAATACTCTTGTGGCTGTTGTTTAATAATGGTAGTTTGTCCATTTGCCACTGTAACAACCTGACTAGCAAAAGGAATTATATGGTGAGTATTGCTAGAAATCACTCGCAGTTTCCCTTTCAGCAGCCCTGTGTCCAAGATCACCTGCTCCATGATATGTTGTTTAACCTGAGCATCTACTGCAGCCAATGGGTCTTCTAGAATATAAATATCTGCCTGGGTGTATATAGTCCTAGCTAGTGCTATTCGAGCTTGCTGGCCTCCAGAAATTGGCATTCCCTGCTTACCTATTCGAGTCTGATCACCTTTAGACCACTGGGCAATATCAGTATCTAGAGCACAAGCTGTCAGCACTGTATGATACCACTGGTCATCATAGGCTCTGGAACAAATAATGTTGGCCTTGATGGTATCATCTATAAGCCATGGTGTCTGTTCTAGATAGCTGATACTGCCCATGGTAGTTCCTTTGCCAGCTACCAATTTTACCTCACCACAGGCTGCTAGTAGAAAAGTACTTTTGCCTGATCCTGCAGCTCCAGTCACAACAATCAACTCGCTTGCATGAGCAGAGAGGAAAATATTTTTTAACACAGGTGTACCATTGACACCCCAGGAAAAACTGCAATCTTTCATATCCACATGGGCTGTGCAGTCTGGTAAAATATCAACAATTCGTGCAACTGTTTTAATACTGTCTCCCTTCAAGTTTGCTTCAATCATTTCATTGTAAGCAGTAAGCGATTGAACAGCATTAATGCAGCTAAATATTCTTTCTAGACTTGGAAGAACATAGGATACAAGATCAGTCAATTGAACTAAATCTGAGAATTCAAAGCATGTTGCAATATCTGGCTGCCTATACAAGTACACACATGCCATAAAACACGTAGTGACTTCATTTAATGCACCAGCCATACAGTCAGCTACAATACAAGCATACTGGGCAATATGTACCTTCCAGGAGCATTTGTTTTGGTTGGTGTTTAATCTTTGCAAGGGTGCATTGAGATAACGGCTCTCCCAGCCAAATAGCTTAATTGATCGGATGTTTTGGCACATTTGTTTAATGTTAAAGTAGCTATCATCGCAATTGCTAGCAATATACTGGGTATTGTTGCCATTGGAATACGCATTTAATATAATACTTGATAAGTTATGTACACAGTGCACAAGCAGAGGTAGTATAATAAGGACACCAAGCTTGGCATATATTGACCAAAGTGCCACTACAACTTCAAGCACATCTGATCCAACATCCACTGTGGCTTTTAGATTTTCAACATATGATTTTGCAATATCAGTATGTCTGTGCTTTAATTGAAGTTTACACAAGCACTTTCCATCAACCATTCTACTCATGAGTTCTATATCTATGGCCTTGGCAATTCTGTCCCACTCCAGATCCATCAATTCCACCACAAGAGAGTGACGTAATTTTAGGAACTTTACAACTGGCAACAGCAAAGCAATTCCAATGGCACGATATTGCTGATCACTGCTAGTGGAGTCAAGAGATTTTAGCATGTGTGCATTAAGGGCAATAATTGCAACATTCAGCGACTTTAATGCAGTATTTATAACAAAGAGTGGTACCAGAGGATATGCAACCATTTCTGCAACAGCACAGAGCAGAAATAATGGCTTACTTGGACTGTATCTAAATTCGTGTTTAATTATGTTGCAGTAATATCTTTCAGGTTGATGTGGGACAGCTTTAATCTCAATGTCAGATAACTGCTGTGCAAACATAAATCTACGCTCTTCTCTGTAGATCATCCTACCAGCAAGGTTGTAAAATGTGTCCTGGCTTGCCTTATCCAGATTGACTACTAGTAGGTAAAAGTGAGCTGTAAAAAGAGCTGCCAACTGCCAGATACCTGTATTGGTTTGGGTTATTGCCCTGTAAATGCCAACAGCATTTGAAATTAAGTACACTGGATAGCCAATCGAATGATTTGCCAATATAGGCAACAGTGATGTTGCAAGTAGATATAGGCAGTCGTTCCAAATGATGTACTGCTGTTGGGCAATTACCAGCATGGTAATAACACAAATACACTGAAAAGTGGTGTTAGCTGAGCGCAGTGCTGGTTGATTCCTGTCAAACATTACAGCATACAGCACTGTACCCAGTACAGCAATATCGACAACTGTATTTAGCAGCTCATTCATTTTAAAGCAGGTGGAAGTATGGCAAGTCACACAAGTAATAGTAAGAATAGAATA
>JANBPA010000069.1:0-45572 GCA_027575275.1 Coemansia sp. RSA 2711
CCGCCGCTGAAACGCCCGAGGCGGGCCTCATCTGCCTTGCTGGTCCAGCAGCGCACCGCCTGCAGTCTGGGTTCTACACCAATCTCGATCTATGTGCATCGATAGTGGCTTGCATTCATCACTTGATACTTAGATCTGATCTGCCGGCTGGAGTTTGACAAACAATTTTTTTTGCGTGCCGCATAATTCCTCCTCACTCTCACTGGCGACCCGCTTGTTGTTTCTTTTTCGGCTTGTTCGCTTCGCATTTGCTGCTAAATCTGGCAGATTTTGCGTCTGCAGACAAGCGAAACGTTTGAATTGAGCACCGGCGCTATGGAGATTGACCAGCTGCCCGACAGCGACATTTTTTACCAGCACCAGCGACTGAATGGCGGCGACCGGGTGGCAGCCGACAGCCTGCTCGGGGGGAATAGCGAGAACCTAAGCGATCCGATTCCGACAGTCGAAGACAAATGGCAGCTGCTACCGGCGTTTCTGCGCGTCAAGGGCCTGGTGAAGCAGCACATTGACTCGTTCAACTACTTTATTGAGGTGGATCTGAAGAAGATCGTGCAGGCCAATGCGGTGCTGACATCGGATATAGACCCGCGGTTCTATCTGAAATATACGGACATCCGGGTGGGCCGGCCAGAGCGCACAGATGCAGATGCAGCCAACCGTATGATCACGCCCCACGAGTGCCGGCTGCGCGACCTGACGTACTCGGCACAGATCGTGGTGGATGTAGAGTATCAGCGCGGCAAGTCTCGGGTGATCCGCAAGGCCGTGTCTATCGGCCGGATGCCTATAATGCTGCGGTCATCGCACTGCGTGCTGACAGGCAGCAGCGACGACGAGATGGCACGGATGAAAGAGTGCCCGATGGACCCCGGAGGATACTTTATTGTGCGCGGCACAGAGAAGGTGATCCTGGTCCAGGAGCAGATGTCAAAGAATCGCATCATTATAAACAAGGATACCAAGGGCCAGCTGAATGCGGGCGTGCTGTCGGTTACCCACGATCGCAAGTCCAACACGTACGTGGTGCTAAAAAAGGAGCGGCTGTACCTAAAGCACAACATGATTTCCGAGGAGATACCGCTAGTGGTGGCGATGCGCGCTATGGGGATGACATCCGACAAGGAGATTGCCGAGCTAATTGCGGGCTCTGATCCGTTCTATCTGGAGCTGCTGTCGCCGACGATGGAAGAAGGCGCGGCGTCGAAGCTGTTTACGCAGCGCGCAGCGCTGGATCACATCGGGGCTAGGACAAAGAACACTGGGCGGCGCCCGGGCGTGGTCCGGCGTCCGGCGTATGAGGACGCGCTGGATACGCTGGCCAACATGATCCTGTCGCACGTGGCGGTGAACGGCAGCGATTTCCGTGCAAAGTGTGTGTACATTGCCATGATGGCCCGTCGGGTGTTGCAGGCGGAGAGCAACGGCGGTCAGCCCGACGACCTGGACTACCTGGGCAACAAACGACTGGAGCTGGCCGGCCAGATGATGGCGCTGCTATTCGAGGATCTGTTCAAGCGATTCAACTCGGACCTCAAACTGCAGATCGACAAGATCCTCAAGAAGCCCAACCGGGCGCAAGAGTTTGACGCATACAACCAGCTGATGTGCCATGGCGATCTGATCACGCAGGGCCTCATGCGAGCGATTAGCACCGGCAACTGGGCGCTGAAGCGGTTCAAGATGGACCGTGCGGGCGTCACGCACATTTTGTCACGGCTGTCGTACATTGCGGCGCTGGGCATGATGACACGCATCAGCAGTCAGTTTGAGAAGACGCGCAAGGTGTCAGGGCCGCGCGCGCTGCAGCCCTCACAGTGGGGCACACTGTGCCCTGCCGACACGCCGGAGGGTGAGCTGTGCGGGCTGGTCAAGAACCTGGCGCTAATGACACACATCACCACTGACGATGAGGAGGAGCCGATCAAGCGCGTGGCCTATGCGCTGGGCGTCGAGGACGTGGCGCTGGTCACTGGCGCCGAGATGCACGCCGAGAACACGCACCTGGTGTATCTGAACGGTCTTATTTTGGGCATCACGCGGGCAGCGCTGCGGTTTGTGCGGCAGTTCCGGGTCTTACGCCGCAGCGGCCGAATTCCAGCATTCGTGAGCATCTTTATCGACGATCACCGCAACACTGTAAACATCTCGGCAGACAGCGGGCGGGTCTGCCGACCAGCGATCATTGTCAAGGACGGACGGAGCCAGGTCACTAGCGCCCACATCCGGGAGCTTATGGCCGGCAAGCTGCAGTTTGACGACTTTTTGCGATTGGGGCTGGTCGAATACCTGGACGTGAACGAGGAGAACGACTGCATAATTGCGATTTATGAAAACGAGATCAAGCCGTATACCACGCATCTGGAGATTGAGCCGTTTACGCTGCTGGGCGCAGTGGCGGGGCTGATTCCGTATCCGCACCACAACCAGTCGCCGCGTAACACGTACCAGTCGGCTATGGGCAAGCAGGCGATTGGTGCGATTGCGTATAACCAGCTGAACCGCATCGACACGCTGCTGTACCTAATGGTGTACCCGCAGCAGCCAATGGTCAAAACCAAGACGATTGAGCTGATCAACTATGACAAACTGCCGGCGGGGCAGAACGGGTCGGTGTTTGTGATGTCGTACTCGGGATACGATATCGAGGATGCGCTGGTCATCAACAAGTCTTCGCTGGACCGCGGTTTTGGACGCTGCCAAGTCATGCGCAAATTCACCGGAATTTTGCGCAAATACGCCAACCAAACGCACGACCGTGCAACCGGTGCCCCGATGCTTCCAGATGGCACCATTCCAGAGCGCTTTGAGCACCTGGATGACGACGGCATTGCCGCACCAGGCACGCGGCTGAAGCACGGTATGATTTACCTGTACAAGCAGACGCCCGAAGACCCGGCCGGAGAGGTTTCGAATGCCGACTCCGTCAGCTATCGCACTGTGCCAATGTCGTACAAGTTCCCAGATCCCGGCTATGTGGACAAGGTGCTGGCAACCAATTCGGACGCGGACCAGACGCTGATAAAGTTCCTGATTCGACAGACGCGGCGGCCGGAGCTGGGCGACAAGTTTTCGTCGCGGCACGGGCAAAAAGGCGTGTGTGGCATCATTGTGCAGCAGGAGGACATGCCGTTTACCGACCGCGGCATCTACCCGGACATTATCATGAACCCGCACGGCTTCCCGTCGCGAATGACGGTAGGCAAGTTGATGGAGTTTGTGGCGAGCAAGGCGGGCGCGGTGAAGGGCGAACTGCAGTATGGCACGTGCTTTGGCGGCAGCAAGATGGAGGATATGTGCCGGATCCTGGTGGAGAACGGATTCAGCTACACGGGCAAGGATTACGTGACCTCGGGCATCACTGGCGAGCCCGTGGGAGCGTACATCTTTAGCGGCGCGACCTACTACCAGCGCCTGAAGCACATGGTGGCCGACAAGATGCATGCGCGTGCGCGCGGTCCGCGCGCAGTGCTGACGCGGCAGCCGACCGAGGGCCGGTCGCGCGACGGCGGTCTGCGCCTGGGCGAGATGGAGAAGGACTGCCTGATCGGCTACGGCGCGTCGATGCTGCTGCTGGAGCGGCTGATGATCTCGTCGGACGTGTTTGAAGTGCACGTGTGCGAGACATGCGGATACATCGGCTACAAGGGCTGGTGCCAGATGTGCCGGTCGAGCAAGTCGATGGTCCCGATCAAGATCCCGTACGCGTGCAAGCTGCTGTTCCAGGAGCTGCAGGCAATGAACATCCTGCCACGCCTGGTGATGGAAAACATTTAAAATCAGATTTTGTTTGCTTAATCAAGAATTAAAGAAAAGAAATTTTGAGAACGAGCATTTACTTGCTGGACGGACGGTAAGTGCCAATAACGATGGCGTGGTCGCGCTCGTACGGCTCCAGAGTGAGCTGCTCGAGCGGCTTGATCTTCTCCTCCTGCAGCTTCTTGACCTCGCTGGCAAAGACCTTTGACGCCTCGACGGTGGAGTCAATGCAGTTGGCCTTGATCGAGATGACAATGTGTCCGTCGTTCTTCAGGAACTGGTGCGAGTTGAGCGCAATGATGCGCGCCTGATCGGGCTGCGCAACGTCGGCAAAGATAACGTCAACCATGGGCACCAGCATGCGGTACTTTTGCGGGTAGCGCGCGTCCTCGACGATCGGCACCACGTTGGTTCGCTTCTTGGCCATGTTGATCAGGTCGCGGCCCGACCGGTGCGAGAACTCGACCGCGTAGACCGCGCCCTCGGGGCCGACAATATCGGCAACGTGCGACACCGTGGTGCCCGACGCGGCACCCAGGTACAGCACCTTCTTGCCCGGCGCAATGAAAATGTTATCCACACCGCCCAGGACACCGGCGGCAATCTTGGAGCGGAACGGGTTCCACACTCTGTACTCGATCTTGGTGCCATCGGATCCGTCAACGGATATCCGCTTCTCGCCGTACACCGCCTCGCCCGGAACCAGGTTCTTGGTCACCAGCAGATCCTCCTTGCCGCGGGCAACGAAAATGCCTTCGTGCCGATGCGGCTCAACAATGACCTTGGCGCCGCCGCGCGCACCGCCGCGTCCGCCGCCACGGGCACCACCACGACCGCCACGGGCACCACCGCGAGCACCGCCACGACCACCAAAGCCGCCGCGACCGCCAGCAGCACCACCACGGCCGCCAAAGCTGCCACCACGGCCGCCGCCGCGTCCACCGCCGCGACCGCCAAAGCCACCGCGTCCACCGGCGGCACCACCACGACCGCCAAAGCCGCCACCACGGCCGCCAAAGCTGCCACCACGGCCGCCGCCACGACCGCCAAAGCCGCCGCTGGCACCGCCACGTCCACCGCGTGCAGGAAGACCCATGTCTATTTTATTCTTGTGTTGTTTAGATAGTCTTCACAGAAGAACAATGGCAAAGAAGGCAAGCTGCACGAGATCTCTTTCGTCGATGGACCAAAGAAGCAGCTAAAAGAATGTAAATACACAAAAAAGTACGGTGCAGAGTGAAGAGAAGAGAGAAACTCTGGTTCCTCTGCACTTTTCTCTGCCGGATCAACGCGATGCTGCTCTGAAAAAAAAATTGGGCCCATTTGGCCCGGATGTGAAGAAAAATTTTGTTTGGTGCTTGATCTGAATCAGCGTCCCGATCACTCGATCTGCTGATCAGGGCCAGGGCCGAGAAGCTGGCGGCATAATCGGCGTGTCCCAGTCACAAGCTTGCCAGTGCATGAGTTGTCGAGTTATCGGCGACCATTCAGGAAGAGGGGACGGCGCGTCGCACAGCAATTGCCCGGCTGGATGACGGGGAGAGGGGCGGCAATGCGGCCGGGGCGGCAGCCCCCTTTCCAGCTCTGTGTCCTCCAGCTATCGATTTTAGCTGCTATTATATTCATATAAATTACTTTGTATCGGATCTCGCATTTTAGCCCAAGATGATGCTTGGTGGCCTGTTTGGCGGGAGTCTGATCCCGGCACAAAACATCCAGGATCCATTTGCGTCGCAGCGGATGATCCTGCAGCGCAATGCCGAGTATGTGCTGCGCGTGCGCGTTGGATCGGACACCCAGCATCTGGAGACCATTGACGTGAACTACGAGCGCACGCCAATAAAGATCGACACGCCGAACTTCAAGGGCTATATCACCGTGCGGGTGTTTGGATTCAACGGGCTGATGTCCGACCCGTGCCATCCGCCGCCGGCACAGGCCGACTACTTTGCCAATGGGTTCAGTCGCAAGGCACTCTACTCAATCCAGGTGGTCGGGCGGTTCCAGCGCGAGAACTTGACAGCCAACGACATTATGTTTGGTAACTACTTTGATCAGCGGCTGCCGCTGCCGCCGTTCTCGGGCTTGTTTGAGTGGTTTATGAAGCGCATGGACCGCACGCTGGTGCTGGATATGAAGTCAGATACGCCGTCGGCGACCAGCCCGTTGCTGGCCACGGTGCAGAAGCTGTCGTACTGGAACGGCGACCTGCACGGCTCGGAGCAGACCAATGTGCCGGAGGTCAACAACATGATCCTACGCGAGCTGCACCCGATCGACGGTGCATTTGATAGCGACGGTCGAGTGGCCGAGTACTTCCCGATAAAGGACACGCTGAACAAAGACAGCAAGAAGCGCCGGCGCTACTTTGAAAAGTCGTCGCACCGGCAGCACTGGAAGATCAAGCCCACGGACATGTACGCGATGGACTTCTACTCGCCGTTTGTCGACGTCAACCACCAGTGCGTGCGCATGCCGAACTCGGTCGTCGAGCCCATGCCCTTCTTTGACGGCGACCAGCCGCTGCGCTACGAGTGCCGCACCCGCGACGGCCGCCACACCTTCTTTGTCGTCCAGTTTGAGCTGATCCCAGCGTCGCGCACCCGCCAGCTCCGCCCCCGGCACAACCGTCCGCGCCGCGAGTACCGCGACAGCGGCTACGAGAGAGAGATTCTCGATCCGCCGCCGCCCTATTCCGAGGAGGCGTAGTTCTACATTTCGCAGCCAAAATTATTAATTAAACTGGAACATTCCCGCTTTCGAGCTTGCCCGACGCCGATCATGTGCTCGGACAATGCTAGCATGTGAAAATTGAGCCGTGAGACCTTTTTTTCTACACTGCAGGTCCGTGCGCCACCAAGATGGATCCAGCCGGCCTATTTTACGCGCTCGCGGGTCCTTGTGTGTTCCGGTCAAAGACCCGGTGCCGCCGATTGTCGAGCGCCTGGACAATGGGCGCTGCAAATTAGAGCTTCTATTACCCCGCCCGAATCGGCAAGGCAGACGGAGACAACGCTTGTTCCGCCCTGCAGTTTCACCCTTCAAAGGCTCCGCATTCTGCCCGGTTGTGCATGTGCAAGCCGGCCGGCTGCCAGTTGTAAATCCTTCCACGGAAGCTCGTGAACCCGAGCGTGATCAAAAACGATATAAATGAACTGCTTCCGCGCCCCCCTCCGGACGCATTGCGTGCTTATCTTTCCTGCTTGTACTATTTCAACCTTGTTCCTGAGACTATAGACACCTACTTGCTTTGCCGCCAGCACTGCCAATGTCCGCACCAGCTAAGCTAAAGTCCTACCGCGTGCCGAACTCGGAAGAGCCCGGCAGCAGCTACATTATTCGCCATCCAGAGTGCAAGGACTCGCTCGAGGTGCCGACGGAGCGGGAGTATCCGGCCGACAATGTGTTTGCCATGTTCCAAGCGTCGGCAAAAATGTACGCTGACCGCGACTTTATCGGACGCCGCGCGTACAACCGTGAAACCAACAAGTTTGGCGCCTATGAGTGGATGACCTATGCCGATGTGTATGCGCGGTCGCTGCACATTGGCAGCGGGCTCATCCAGCTCTTCCAGCGGCACGTGCGGCCCGGCGCCGACATATCTACACTGACACGGCTGCCGCTGGGCATGTACGCGGTTAACCGTGTCGAGTGGATCCTGGCCGACTACGCCGGCATGTCGCAGAACCTGTACACGGTCGCGCTGTACGACACGCTGGGCGCCGACTCGCTCGAGTACATTATGAACCATGCCGACATAGAGGTGCTGGTGTGCTCGCTGGACAAGGTGCCCAAGCTGCTGAAGCTGCGCGAGAAGCTGCCGCAGCTCAAGGTTATCATCTCGATGGACAGCTTTGGGCCCAACACGCCGGACGCAATGCTGCCCAGCCCCTTCAACACCAGCAGCGTCACGGTGCTTACGCAGTGGGCCGAGGCTGCCGGCATCGCGCTGTATGATCTGGATACGGTTGAAGCTCTAGGCACAGATAACCCGGTGCCAGCGCGGATGCCCAAGACCGACGAGTTCTTCTGTCTGTGCTACACGTCCGGCACCACGGGCACGCCCAAGGCTGCAATGATCCTGCACCGCAACATGGCGTACGTGCAGAAGTCAGTGCCGCTGGTTGTCCCCAAGATCGACTATCCAGTGCTACTGTCATACCTGCCGCTGGCGCATATCTACGAGCGGTTTGTTGAGATTTACGCCATGTCGTGTGGCGGAAAGATTGGGCTGTACTCGGGCAACATTCTCAACGTCGTCGACGATCTGCAGACGCTGGGGCCAAATATCTTCAATAGTGTGCCGCGGCTGCTGAACCGCATTTACGACCGGCTGGTGGCAGGCACAATCCACGCACCGGGGCTGACGGGCGTCATTGCGCGGCGCGCGGTGGCCGACAAGCTTGCCAACCTGGATGCCGGCAAGGGCAACACGCACGCGTTCTGGGACCGCGTGATCTTCCGCAAGATCCGGGCGCTGCTGGGCGGCAATCTGGAGTTTGTGCTGACCGGCAGCGCGCCAATCGAAAAGGGCGTGCTGCAGTTCCTGCGCATCTGCTTCTGCTGCCAAGTCACCGAGGGATGGGGCGCTACCGAGTCGTGCGGGCTGGGCGTGTCCAATATCCGCAGTGAGAACAAGGCCGGCCGTGTCGGCATCCCGCAGCACGGCATGGAGCTGAAGCTGGTCGATGTGCCCGAGATGAACTATCTGGCCACCGATCCGCAGCCGCGCGGCGAGATGATGGTCCGCGGACCGTGCGTGTTTGGCGGCTATTTTAAGGATGAGAAAAAGACTGCCGAGACGATCTTGGACGGCGGATGGCTGGCTACCGGCGACATTGGGTGCATCAATGATGACGGCACCGTGTCAATCATTGACCGCAAGAAGAACATCTTCAAGCTGTCGCAGGGCGAGTACGTTGCGCCAGAGGCGCTGGAGAACGTGTACGGCAACGACAGCTGCGTACAGCAGATATTTGTGCACGGCGACTCGCTGCAGTCGACGCTGGTGGGTGTGGTGGTGCCAGACCCGGAGACATTTGTGCCGTGGGCGCGCAAGGTCGCTGGCAGCCGCACCGCCGAGATCGAGGCGCTGTGTGCCAACGAGAAGGTTGTCAAGGCGCTATGCGGCCGCCTGGCGGCGCTGGGGCGAAAGCACAAGCTGCAGGGCTACGAGATTCTGAAAGAGATCAAGATTGACCACCGCCCGTTTGACGTCGAGACCAACGGAATGCTGACGCCCACCATGAAGCTGCGCCGCAACATTGCTGCCGACTACTACCGCACCGACATTGACGCGATGTACGCGGTCATCAATAGTGCAGCCAAGAAGCAATGATCAAAACTTTTTTTACCATAATTTACGCTGTGACAATTAACTGGGATCACCTCAAAAATGACGATTTCTCTGATTCGCATGATGTGGAAAAATTTGTTACCTATCAGCTGGGCTCTTCTCGGTACAATGGCGCGTACCCCGATCACACACGTGGAGACAAGCCCGCAGGGGCTGGTTGCTTTGGTATATGGCACCAACATGCATGTCGCAGACAGCGCGGGCAAGGTTGTCGCCTCGACCAGCGACGGCGTCGATGGCGTGGCCAAGATTAGCGGGTCAGGCAAGGGCGAAATCATCACGGTAGCATTCAGCCATGACGGCGCGCTGCTGGCAGTGTGCACGGGCGACAAGACAGTGACAATTTTCAGCACCGACGACTGGGCTCCGGTGCGCTCGCTGGCTGCCGCCAAGCGCCCGACCGCGATAACTTTCGATCTTGAGGGGGCGAACCTGATAATCGCCGACAAGTTTGGTGAGGTGCACCGGACGCCCACGGCGGCCAGTGCCGGGTCCAACAAGCCTGATTTGCTCCTGGGTCACGTTTCCATAGTGTGCGACGTCAAAGTTGCTTATGAGCAGCCCTATGTGCTGACCTGCGACCGTGATGAGAAGCTGCGGGTGAGCAAGTACCCGAACGCGTACAACATCCAGGCATTTGGCCTCGGACACACCGAGTTTGTCACATCCATTGCCACCGCGCGGTTTGCGCCCGATAATGCGGTGACCGGCGCTGGAGACGGCACCGTCCGGCTATGGGAGCTTTCCAGTGGCCGGCTGCTGCAGACCGTCAACCTCAAGGATGTGCTGGCAAAGTACTATGCCGACGGCCGGGCCAAGTGCGGGGTCAACAGTTTTGAGGACCACAACGCGGCTGAGCAGAGATACGGCGTGCTGCGTGTGCGGGCAGTCGAAGAGCCCCGGATGTTTGTGGTCGCGGTAGAGCGGATTCCGGCAGTGGTAGTAGTGGAGTTTGGCGATGGACCGGCGCTGGTCAACGTCCGTGCGGTTGACATTGCACGGCCGCCCACCGATGTAGCTGTGCTTGGCAGCCGCGTGATTGCCGCGTATGCACCGGCAGCTAGCGAGGCAGATGCCGGCTCCAGCGACGCGCTGGCGGTGGCACTGGCGCCCAAAGCTGGCGAGCTGACGGTCGATGAGCCGCTGACGGCGGCGCTGAACGCAGTGCCCACACAGCTGGCCGAGTCGGTGCCCTCGGTTCCCTCGATCTACATCTGGGGCAACAAAATGAGCGTGGACCGGCCCCGCGACGACGAATAACTAGTCCGTTTGGTATAGGTAACATGGTTTGTGTCATGTTTGCAGCAATGGTTATTAAACTAGCCGAATATCTGCATGCCTTTGCTAGCCGATTCAATATCCAACCGGTGGCGTGTTGCTTTGGCCGACGGAAAGCTAGCAGAAAGGCTCACGCTAGTCGCCACCGTGAGCGATGTTAGCAGTGCACCGACCGCTTTTGCGTCGCTTTCGTCAACGAATTCTTCGCCAAACACCACAGTCTGCCGGTACGCGCTACCGCTGGGCCGCTTGTCGGAGCAGATAATGTGCACCACTTCGCCTACGCCAGAAACCGCGGCGATGTTGCTCAATGTCGACAGAAATACGTCGCTGGTCTGCGCAGTGTCGGGCAGCTGCGATAGCTTGGTCAGCCGGCTCTGGATATGTTTGCTGCCCGACGTCGGGAGCTGTACCATTGGCTGATCGCTCGCCTTGACGCCGGCGAGGTTGGCAGCCGCGGGAATCACTACACGCTCAACACTCTGCCGCTCAAAGAGGTCGAACAGGTAGCTCACGAGTTCTGGGATACGCTCGGGCGCTGGCATGCCGCTAACAAAGCAGAACGACAACCCAGATCCACCGGGCGGCGTGGCCAGAACGATCGGTACCCGGTCGACTGTCCCGTCGTCGCTGTCCCGGTCGAACGGCACACTGAACTGCAGTACGTCCTGTGGCTGCACAATCTCAACGGCCTTTGCGTCGAAGCCGCTAAAGCACACGTTGCTGCCAGCCGTGTCATTGCCAGCAAGCGTTTCCCAAAGTGTCAGGGCCGCGCGATAGCCGCCTAGCCGGGTCTCGTCGGGATATGCCAGCACCACGGTGGTCCCAAGCCTGAATTCCGAATTGCCGAGCTCCATTGAAACACCGCGAAACAAACAAGTAATGTATTCAGAGTGCGAGCGGAGAGCAGCCAGGCTGGCGGAGTGCTTGCACCGAAGCCAGCTGGACTCGCCCATACTGCTCAGGCCGACACGTCAGCAGTGAAAAATTAGCGGATTATTCGATCGAGCACGCTGCCGGCCCGTGCGGCTTCTTCTTGACTCTGATAATGGTGTACTACAGCGACTGGGATACATTCGAAAGGGCAGCGTCGGAGCTGTTTGCCAGTGCGGCCGACAGGGCTCGGTACACGATCAAATACCGCAACTGCGACGCGGCGCTGGTGCTGAAGGTGACGGATGATGCCACCTGCGTGCAGATTCGCACCGAGCGGCTCGACGACATCAAGCGGATCGCCCGGCTCCACCGGCAGCTGTGCCTGAGCGCGTCGCACCGGACGGAAGCCATCAAGGCGCTGCCGCCAAAGTACTCGCAGGCCACAAAGCCAGAAGCGCCCGCTGCCTCGACCAAGGTCAGCAAAGCCAGCGGCGCTGTCAGCAAGTCGGCAAAGAAGAAGCCGCGAGGAAAGAAGCGTTAGGTTTAGTTTATTGTTTGGTCGCTCATACACACACAGGCTCAAGAGCTCTAGAGAAAGAAGGTCTAATGCGCCCTCGGCAAGGCCAAGCAGCCGAGCGCGAGGCTACGCAACAAAGCGGCGCTTGAGCAGCGTGGCCTCGCCCATGTTCAGCGAGAACTTGCCGCCGGACGAGTTGGACTGGGCGGCGGCGATGGCGGCGTGGCGGGCGCGCGGGTTGCCGCGGTGCTTTTTGGCGGGCATTTCGAGCACCTTTGAGATCAGGTTGAGGTCGGCGTCGGCGGCGTGGATGTCAACGGGGCTGCCCATGGTGCCCTGCCAGCAGTGGCGCTGCTGGATCGGCGTGGCCACCGCCTGGATATTGACCCAGCCGGCGGCCATGTTCTGCGTGCGCGGCGTCGGCGGCTCGCGCGCCGGGCTCTTGATGCCGTGCTGGCCAAAGGCCGCGTCCCACGTGGGCGTGCTGGCGTAGCGCGCATGCGCCGACTCGTCGTCGCCCAGCCGGCGCATGGCAAAGGCCAAGTCGTAGGCGTTCTTCATGGTGTTGCGCGGCGAGAACTGCGCCTGCTCGGGCGTGGCCAGCGGCTGGCGCAGGCCCAGCAGGCGGCTGTGCGTGCGGCGCTTGTGCACCGACGAGCGCGCGGCGGCGGCCACCGCGGCGCTGTCGTACATCTCGTTCAGGCCCTCGACGATCCACGGGTGCCGCATAAAGTCCTGGATGGTGTAGCGCCGCGCCGGATCCAGCTCCAGCAGCCGCGACACCAGGTGCTTGATCTGCGGGTTGACGTCGTCCCACCACGGCGACAGGAACTCGTACTGGCCCAGCGCGACCTTGCGCGTCAGCACCTTGACGTCCTCGTCGTAGAACGGCGGGAACCCGCACACCATGGCGTACAGCATGCAGCCCAGCCCCCACATGTCCACGGACTTTGTGTACAGCTCGTCGCGGACGACCTCGGGCGCCGCGTAGCCGGTGGTGCCGCACGGCGTGTGCGTGGCCTGGTTCCACACCACCTTGCTCAGCCCAAAGTCGATCAGCTTGACGCGGCCAATGCCGCCGCCGCCCACGCCGGGCACAAACAGGCCCTCCTCCATCTTCTCGCTGGTGTCGCCCTGGCGCCGCTTCTCCTTGACGCCCGACGACACCACCGGGATCGGCTCAAACACCACGTTCTCCAGCTTCAGGTCGCGCTGCACCACGCCGTTTGCGTGCAGGTACTGCACTGCCTCGGCCACCTGGATGATTACATGGCGTGCCAACCGCTCGCTCAGATACGTCAGCTGCAGCACGCGGTCAAACAGCTCGCCGCCCGACGCGTGCTCCATGACCAGATAGAAGTAGTCGCGCGTCTCGCGCACCGCGATCAGCTTGATAATGCGCGGGCTGCGCAGGCTCTCCATGATGGCAATCTCCTTGTGGATGTTGGCTATCTGCACCGACGACAGGCCGGACTTGCAGATGGCCTTGATGGCCACGTCGTTGCCGCTGGCCTGCTGCCGCGCGCGGTACACCTTGCTGAACGCTCCTCTACATGGGGACAACTGTCGGCAATTAGTGGCAAGACTCAACACAAGTTATCCCTGCTTCGCCACGCATTTCTATCACGCGACTTCACAGGGTCATAGCGGAAACTTACTCGCCAATGCGGCTGATGACCGCGTATCCCTCGATTGCCGGAAACCCGTTGCTGTCGGCGTTTGCGCCGTGCGAGATCCCGGCGTTCGAGTTGCGGCGAGCACGCGCGCCCGCCTGGTCGTCGTCGCTGCTTTCCAGCGAATACGGCGTTTCCTTGAGGTTGTCCACCGAGCGCCGTCGCCGCCGGATGCCGCCGCTCTTACTGCCCTTGACCGTTCGGCTGCGCGACGCCGCATCGCCGCTGCCGTTGCTGTTGTTGAAGATGCCCATTATGCGGTATGCGTATCAAGTCGTGGTAAGACGGAATCAGGGGGAGGGTGAAAACAAGTGGAGGGATAGCAGGAAAAAAATTTGAGTTTGTAAACAAAAGGGATGCAAAGGAGATTGACGGCGATGCGAAAAACTCAGACTGAGATATTCGGAATGCTGGCCATCTCCGCCGCATTTATCTTTTCAAAGAGGCACTCGGGTGTGCCTGCCAGTCTCTCCGAAGCCTAATTTGAGGAAACGCGCCAAAAATAGGTCGCCGTCCACTCCGGGCTCCACTGGAGCACACGCGGGCTGCTTTTTGGAAAGACCCGGCAAAGGCCATTTATTTTGCCCGGGACGCAGGCCCGCACTTTGCAGCCAATTTCCTGCATGCGCCCTTTCGCATAAACCAAAACACGCGAAATGAAGTCTCGTTTCGGATGTCGAAAAATTCGCCTTCAGTCGCTGTGCCCGTTTCTACCCGCAGAAAGTCATTGCTGCGCAAAAAAGGGGCCTTTCTGTGTGGTTTGCCATTACAATTGCTCCCTTTCTGCAAAGAAGCAACCGACAACAATTGCTTCTTTCCACAAAATAACGCGGCGCCCGATGATCGGGCGCCTTCGAAGAATAATATTTGCCAGCCAGACCCATTCACATGCACCAGCCAGTTGCGCAGGATGGAAAAAAATACGGACACGAATTAACGACAAATAAACGAAATTCTTGGCGGTCTCAGCGGTGCAAATCTCGAATGAAGGATGCAAAGCAAAATTTTCTTTGGCGAAAAGTCGCAAAGCGAGCTTCCCTGCGTAATTATTACATCATTCAATTGCCCGCTAGTTAATACATATGCATCGCCAGCCATTTCCGGAAATCATGAATTTAATGCATGCAATGCGTATGGAGTCCATCTTCTGCCATTATTTTTTTTTACCGAATGAAAAATCCTTCGCTTAAAAAATTGCCTGAAGATCAACCGGAACACCGTGGAGGTCGCTGCTTGCTGTAAAAAACAAAATATATTTGCTGTACAAAGGAAAATTTCCACAGACAAACAGTTCTTTCTGGAAATTCTCGCAGATGGGGCCAGGCAATTGTCGTATAGTGCGCTCACGCATTGTCCGAGGACCTGTCGGGCTGGGCAGACGGGTCCTGCGAATCGACAAAAGCAAAATATGCGGACAGATCGCCAATGCTTGGTGCGCCCGGCTGGCTGTAGGGGGCGGCCGCCCGCGCGTCTGCAGCAGAGGCTGCCAGCGCCGGACTCAGTGCCATCGCGTCGCCCTGAACCGACCTGCTCGGCGACCCGCGCTCCTTGTGCGCGCCCGGGCACTGCGACACCAGCAGGTGGTCAGGCAGCGACGGCGTTGGCCGCACCTGCAGATGCGTCCGCAGCGACACCGGCGCAGCCATTCTGCCGACCGCGCTGGCTGCCGGCAGCACGTGGACGCTGCCGGCCGAGTTGCTGAAAGGGCCGCCGCCCTGAAGATCGGCGCCGCTGCCCGGAAATGCGGGCGTCGGATTGCCGGGCTGGGCTGAGCCCGCACCGCCACTGTTGGCGGGGACGCCCGCGAGCCCCGAGGGCGGGATTGCTAGCCCCGCAGCCATCGACATTGCGGCTGCTCCGGAGAGTGGCACGGGGAAGGCGGGTTGCGCACCGCCAGCAAATGGGAGCGTTTGATTGTACAAGGACGATGAGCCCGACGATCCCAGCGGCTGCGCAACGGCCGCCGCCGCCGCTGCTGCTGCTGCGCCCTGCTGGAGCGAGTACATGGTGCCGAATCCCGCCTGTGACGGCATTGAGTACGGCTGGTATCTGTGCGCAGGCAGCGACTGCAGCGATGCGCGGCGCGCCGGTTGCGAGCTGCTGCCGTCAGTCATCTCGGCGAGCAGACCTTTGTCGCTGATGCTGGACGTGATTCCGCCCATGAGCGGATTGGCCAGCTGCGAGCTCTGGCCGGGCCCGGGCGCGGTGAGCGTCAGCGTCGGCTGGCCGACCACACCGTCGTGCCGCATGCCGCCGGGCGGCGAGTAGCGGTGGCCGGTGGCGGTCTTGGGCCGGGCATTCAGCGCCTCGTCGAGCATGGCCAGGTCAACGGTCCAGTATGCGCCCTTGCCGGGCTCGTTGATGGGCCGCGGGATGCGCATGAACATCTTGTTCAGCGACAGGTTGTGGCGGATCGAGTTCTTCCAGCCACTGCCGGCGGTCTTGAAGTAGGGATAGAAGTACATCAGCCATGTGTATATCTCGCTCAGCGTCATTTGTTTGCGTGGGTGCTGCAGAATCGCATATGTAATGAGCGTTGCATACGGATACGGTGGCTTGCCGCTAGTGTTTGGCTTGACCTGCAGCGCGCCGCTGAGCAGCAGTGCAATATCCGAGGCGCCCGCCGCTCCCAAGGCCGTGGGCTCTTGCAATGGCGACGCAAGCGCTGCATTGTCGGATATGCTGCCAATGCTCGACCGATTGGAGGACGGCCGCTGCGTGCTGTGCTGCGACGACGGCTTGGCCACTGTATGTGCGCCCGGCCCGACAATGCCCAGTCCTGAATCGTGCATGGGCAGACGGCCAGCCTGCGTCGGAAATAGCGGCGCGGTCTGCTGCATCTGGTGGCTCTGTTGCTGGCTAATGTGCACTGGAGACGCTGGTATTTGCAGCGCAGATAGGTCAAACGACCGGCGGTGCGGAGTCTGATGGGCGGCTGCAACTTGCTGGAGCCGCGGATCGTATTGCGGAAAAAGCATTGGCTGCTGCTGCCGGTGCTGGGGCTGGTATTGCTGCTGGTATTGCGGCTGCGGCTGGTACTGCTGGTATTGCGGCTGGTACTGTTGATGCTGTTGTTGCTGCTGCTGCTGCTGCTGAATCGATGTCGCCGAGGACAGCGCCTGCATAAAGTCGTAGTCATGCGGCTGTGTCGGGTCGCCCGATAGCGGCGTAAGCGGCTGGGAATTGGCGCCGGTCTCGTTTGCGTCGAATGGTCGCAGATTCTGGTCCATTGCAAGGTAGTGAATAGCCGGAACCTGGTACAGAACTTCTGCTGGAATCATTCGCTGAGTCTAAAGCGACAAGGAGGGAAAAAAGGCGGCGAGGTGCGAAGTCGAAGGGGGGTGACGCGTAGGGCCAGGGCAGGAGGAGGACAGCGTCGAGAGCGGGTGGCACGGCGGTTGATTTCGCGCACGGTAGAATTCGCGTTGGCTTGAGGATTAGTGACAGGTAAAATTATGTGTATAATCGATAGCTGGGCGATGCAGAATTACAATTGGAAGCAGAAAGATGCCAGAGCACGACGGCGAAGCGGCAAAGTTATAGGCAGACCGGAGCGCGGGAGCCGAATTGGGAAAGCGCAGCAGAGCAGGCATAGAACGGGGTGGGTGCCGGGCAGGTGCTACCTGTGCACTGCCCCCCTGCGCGCAGATTTAAATGTATTCAGAGGAGGGAGCGGGCGCAAGTGCGTGCGGGGCCCAGGGATGGACGGAGCTTATTCAGTGAGCGACATGAAGATGACCAGCTGGGCGATGCAAGGAGCGCATCCCTAATCGGGCAAGGGGGGCCAAGTGCAAGCAGCAAAACAAGAAAGCGTATGCTGGAGAATGGATATGTCAACATGTCCAAATGCACGTCAAGCGGGTGTAAAGGATGGCCAAGACAAAGAAAGGAAAAATCCTGGGATTCACCCTTTTATTATTTTTTTTTGCTGGAGCGGCTGAGGGTAAATCGCCAAGTTAGTGGTTTCTTATTCGGGGAGGCAGCTCGGTTGGCTCGAAGAGATTAACATGCATGGGTCCCTTCTCCGAGCAGACCGTCCTTTGAACCACCCCCCTGAACCAGCCCCCCCTGATGCACCCGGACGACGACCGACAATGCACAGCGCGCAGCACAAATGCCGACAGTTACATCCCATTAGGGCAATTGCAACGCGAGGGGACCTTTTTGCCACTTTCATTCTGCAGTCAGCGAATGGCCGCCGCTGGCCGCCCGCTGCTTGCCGGGGAGCGGCGAGTCAGGCGGGCCCGAACGAGCAGCCGCGAAATTTCAATAAGGGGGCGGGACGCTTGGTGCTTGCTCAGCTGCTCTGCACACCATGCTCCCAATGGGCAACTCCTGGGTGGGATTCACAGTTGGCGCTCCACTGTCGCGTGGGCGCGAGCATTGCGTGCTCATCCGCTTGCAGGCGGAGAAGGCCAAACAATGGGGGAATGTCGGACTTACCTTACTCAGTGGACAAAATGGCGGCGGCAACAGCGAGCAATTGTACGGGCAAAGTCTGGCAATCGCGGCGTCCGGAGCAAAAAACGGCAGGGCACAATGGGGGCGGCGTGGAATGGCGAAAAAGAAGGGTAATTGATATGAAGACCAAAAATAGAAGCGTAATGTCTATCCGCGCGCCAACGCGTGAATCAACTTTACAAAATGGGCGCTGTAAATGAAAAGAGGGAGAAGGCGCACAGAAATCCAAGTTTGGTCCGCATCCCGACATCCGTTGGGTCCATGCCATGCATGCTAGCGCACCCGAGAAATTGCTGGAGCGGGTGGACGAGGGGGCGCGGAGGGTTCCCGGCTCTGCAACGGCAGCAATTTGCTGGAATTCCTTACTCTGCGGCGCGGTCACTGGGCGACAGGCGCGATCGGGGGAGTCGGGGGGGAGACTGCTTAATCCATGCGCGCGCAGGTCGGTGTGTGGCGGCACCGGGCCTCCGCCTATTCTCCCGGGTGAAGGGGCCCACTGGGAGCTCCCCCGATCACGCATAATTGCAGCAGAGGGGAGCCCGTGCTTTCCTGCCAATTGCAATCGGGCGGCGCAGTCCACTGGTCATGCTGCAACCGGCGCGTCTGCCAATGCGCATGGCGGCCACTTTACTGTTGCGCCGAGGTAAGCCGCAGCCTCTGGTTATCTTTAGCCGCGCACCTCAACTGTGACTCAGCGTACCCGGCTCAGCTCTCCAGGCACCACAATACTTAATTAACACGCACGTTTTGTCGGTGCATTTATAGACGCGGCAGATACTTGCACACTGCGTGCACATTAAGCATACATGTACTATTCTGCGCTCACTGCATCTCGCTAATTTTGAAGGGATAAATACACCCCCAGCCATGCCAGTTGCGTGCCAGCTGCGGACGGCAGCTCCCAGTCACCAATTGGTGCGTAAATCTACTCTGGCCATAGAGTGCTGTCACGAATTGTCTCGAACCCAAGCCAGCCAGAGCCCAGGCCTGCTGGTGCTGCAGGGCCAAGCAGGAGCTGGAGCGGTTCTGCCGAAGTCAGCCCGGCTGTTTTGCACGACCACGACTCGGCTCACCGAGCCGCAGCTCCGCGGTGCCGTAGTGGCGGATGCGGGGAGAAGCAAACTTTTTTTTTTCCAGATTCGCAGTGTTGTTTACGTTTCTACTTTAACTCTCCAATTCGCAATTCCTTGGCCCAAACCTGCTTATTTAGACATTCACAAGCCGTAGCCATGTCGGACACCGAGAAGAACACAGCCGCCGGCGCCCAGGTAAGAGAGCGCGCTTTGCGTGGACGCATTTGCCGAATTGCCGTCATAACAGCTAACGCAACGCATTTGACGCAAACAACGCATATAGGAGGAGGTCGAGAACGTCGATATTCACTTTGAGCCGGTTGTCAAGCTCCAGGATGTCGAGGTCAAGACCCACGAGGAGGACGAAACCCCCATCTTTAAAATGTAAGTTGTGCATTTTTCTTCCTGGATGGTAAATGCAGCCGCACGCCAAAGCCCGCCAAGCAATGTTACTAAAGGGCTGGAGTGCTATTTTGTCAAACGCCCGTGATGTAGGCGCTCCAAGCTTTTCCGCTTTGATATGGAGAACAAGGAATGGAAGGAGCGCGGAACCGGCGACGTGAAGCTGCTGGAGCACAAGGAGTCGGGCAAAGTCCGCCTGCTGATGCGCCGCGACAAGACCCTGAAGGTCTGCGCCAACCACTATATCACCGAGGACATGGTGCTTTCGCCCAATGTCGGCTCTGACCGCTCCTGGGTCTGGAATGTTGCCGCCGATCTTGTCGAGGATGAGGCCGAGCGCCAGATGCTGGCCATTCGCTTCGGCAGCTCCGACAAAGCCAACGAGTTCAAGGAGGCATTTGAGAAGGCTCGCAACACCAACAAGGCTCTAGCGGCCGGCGAGCAGCCCGAGAAGAAGGCGGAGACAAAGGCCGAAGAGAAGGCTGAGGATAAGGCTGAGGCTAAGACCGACGACAAAGCCGAGGAGAAGGCTGCTGAAGAGCCCAAGGAGGAGGAGAAGAAGGATTAGACGCAATGCGCTATGCTCTTTTTGATTCCCGATAACTAAAAAAAACTTGTTTGGCATCTAATATCTGTATCGAACATCTGTATCGAAAAAGCCGCTCAAGAGGCCCTAAATATACTTCTTCTCTTGGAGATACGTGGTGATCTGGAGCACCGCCTCGGCAATTGTCTTCTGATCCGTGCGGATGTGGATTTCGGGGCTCTCTGGCGCCTCGTACGGCGCGCTGACACCGGTGAACTCCTTGATTTCGCCCGCACGGGCCTTCTTGTACAAGCCCTTGGGATCGCGCTCCTCGGCGACGCTGACCGGGACGTCAGCATACACCTCGATGAAGGGAATGTTCGCATCCGCGTGGAGCTGGCGCGCGCTGTCACGGTCCGCTCTGTACGGCGAGATAAAGCTGGTGATCGCAATTGCTGCCGAGTCGGCAAACAGCTTGCTCACCTCGGCAATGCGGCGGATGTTCTCCGTACGGTCCTCGGGGCTAAAGCCCAGGTTCTTGTTCAGGCCAAACCGGACATTGTCGCCATCCAGGCGGTAGGCATTCAGGCCCTTGTGGAGCAGATGCTGCTCGAGCGCACTCGCCACTGTGCTCTTGCCCGACGCCGAAAGACCCGTAAACCAGATGGTCAGCCCCGTCTGCTTTAGTAGCTGAGCCCGCTCGTCGCGCGAGACGTTGCCCTCATGCCACGTAATGTTGGTCGAGCCCGTCATATCCAGAGACTATACACAGCTGTAGCTACTAGGAGATAAATCCGCACAGTCGAAAGCGCAAGAACACGGAGAGGAACCCAAAGTTATCTCCCCCGCCAGCTCGGAGGACGAGATAGCTTCCATATTAGAAATTGCCCGCGCTTGCTATCATTGGCCGAATATGGCGACATCTACCGCACAGTGAGTGGACTTTGACGCCGTCACCTGGCCCGTGACCAGGTAATCTGATCGCGGTCGGATCAGCCATTGAGCCGGTTTTAGTGTAAACAACACCAAACATTTCGTTTGCTTCCCTGGTCTCGTTTTTATTTATTTACTCTTGCTACCCGTGCTCGCCCTTTTTTCGCAATGTACGTCGAGGAGCTTATTGTCGACGGCTTTAAATCGTATGCCGCGCGGACACACATCACCGGCTGGGACCATGAATTTAATGCTATCACCGGGCTGAATGGGTCGGGCAAGTCAAACATTCTCGATGCCATTTGCTTTGTGTTGGGAATCCGCAACTACAAGCTGGTAAGTGCCGTCTGTCATTCAGTGCTTGTTGTGTTTAAGCTGGCACAGCAACAGCGGTCGTTAATCACGAAGACCCGTTTTTTTTGCCTGTAGCTTCGAGCAAACAACATCCAGGATCTTATTTACAAGCGCGGGCAGGCCGGCATCACCAAGGCCTCGGTGACAGTTGTGTTCCAGAACAATGACCGGAAGACCAGCCCGCTTGGCTACGAGGACTGCAAGCAGATATCGCTGACGCGCCAGGTAAGCATCCCTCTATGCAGCCCGCCTTACAAACGGGCAGCGTCGCCGGTGCACCATTATGCCATGGCACTAACCCACATCCTCTGCACGTCCACCTTAAAAGCTGTAGATCATGGTCGGCGGCAAAAACAAATACATGATAAACGGGCATTCAGCGCAGGAACAGGCGGTGGCCAACATGCTACAGTCGGTTCAGCTAAGCATCAACAACCCGCACTTTTTGATCATGCAGGGCAAAATCACGCAGGTCCTGAACATGCAGCCGCCCGAGATTCTGGCCATGATTGAGGAAGCTGCCGGCACGCGCATGTTCGAAGAGCGCAAGGACAAGGCGCAGAAGACGATGTCGAAGAAGGACAAGAAGATCGAGGAGATCTCGTCAATTTTATCCGAGGAGATCACGCCAAAGCTCGACAAGTTGCGCCACGAGAAGCAGGCGTATCTAGAGTACCAAAAGGTCGAGATCGAGCTTGACCGGCTTCGCCGCCTGGTTGTCGCATACGACTACACAAAGAGCGAAGAGGCGCTGAACAATGGTAGCTCCTCGCTGACCGACGGCCGCACGCGGCTTGAGGAAATGCAGTCGCAGCTCGAGACGGTCAAGGCTGAGATTGCCAATATCGCAAAGAGCAAGACGCAGACCGAGGAGAGACGGCGGGCCGAGATGTCAAAGAGCGGCGAGTTTAAGGCGCTGCAAGCCAAAATCGATGAGCTGTCCAAGGAGCTGGTGCGGATCAAGACCCAAAGCGATCTAAAGACAACCTCCATCAAGGAAGAGCAGGCTTCCAAAGACAGCCTTATTACCTCAAAGGGCAAGTTTGAGGCCGAGCTGGCCAAGCGCGCCAAAGCGTACGAGAAGCAGATAGCAAAGTACACACAGGAGAAGCAGCAGTACGACGAGAAGACCAAGGATGTTGCCCAGCTTGAGGAGCTGCTTCAGTCGCTAACCACTGGCGTTGCTTCCGACGAAGGCCGCGAAGGCGGGTTTATGCAGCAACTGCAAGAGGCCAAGAAGGAAGCCAGTGACGCGGCCACGGCTATTGAGCAGGCCAAGTTGCGTATCGGGCTGTTAAAGGACGAATCCAAGGAGATCAATGGAAACCTCAAGAAGGCGCTAAAGGATAACGGAAACCTGCTCAAGGAGAAGGAGACGCTCGAGGCGCAGGTCGCCGGCCTTGCTGCACGAATGAATACCCACGCCTTCAAGCCCGAGGCCAAGCGCGAGCTCGAGCAGCAGCGCGCCGACATCATGGAGCAGCTGGAGGCCATCGATGAGCGCAGGCGCGGACTGGAGGCGCGCATGGGCAGCTTTGACTTTCAGTACCAGGACCCCGTGCGCAGCTTTGACCGGAGCAAAGTCAAGGGCCTAGTTGCGCAGCTGTTCAACATTGAGGACAAGAACAAGTTTGCGTCGGTCGCGCTCGAGATCACTGCTGGCGGCCGGATTTACAACGTCATTGTCGAAGACGACGAGACGGGAGCGCTGCTGCTCAAGAACGGCAAGCTGCGGCGGCGCGTTACTATTATTCCGTTGAACAAGATTGCCGCGCAGCAGCTGAACCCAGACGTCATCAACTTTGCCAAAAGCCTGGCGCCGGGCAAGGTCGACACCGCGCTATCGCTTATCGGCTACCCCGAAGAGCTTGACAAGGCGATGGCATACGTGTTTGGGTCGACGTTTGTGTGCAAAGACCCGCAGACCGCCGAGCAGATGGCGTTCCACAAGAACATCCGCAAGAAGGCAGTTACTCTTGAGGGCGATGTGTACGATCCGGCAGGCACCATGCAGGGCGGCGCAAAGCCTTCGAGCGCCGGCATTCTTAGCCGCCTGCAGGTTCTGAAAGACACGCGGACTCAATGCACGACGCTGCGCAAAGAGCTGGCGTCAATCGAGGCTCAGCTGACGGCCATCGACGAGCTCAAAGACGAGTACATGCAAATCTCGCGCGAGCACGACCTGACCAAGCACAAGCTGTCACTGGTTGAGCAGCAGCTTTCGTACAGCTCGCACGCGCAAATGACCGCGCGTCTTGACGAGATTTCCATTGAGCTGGAGGCCCAGGAGGCGACTATCCCTGATGCCGATGCTGCGCGCAAAGCGGCGGTGAAGCGCGCACAGACGATTGAGAAGGAGATGGGCGAGTTCAGCCAAGACAAGGGCGGTAAGATCAAGCAGCTGAAAAAGCGGCTGAGCAAGCTGCAGGAGGCGCTGCCGGCGGTCGAGGAGAGAATGAAGGAGTGCCAGCGCATCACGCAGGAGGTTACGCTGGAAAAAGAGGAGATTGAAAGCGAGATTAGCGAGCTGGTTTCGCAGGCCGAAGGCAGCGACAGCGCAATCCGGGCGCTCGAAGCCGAGCGGGCCGAGTTCGAGGAGATACTGGTGCGGACAAAGGACGAGCTGGACGACAAGCAGTCGGCCTTTAGCCGACTGAGCAAAAAGCTGTTGGTCTATGACAAGGAAATCGCTGAACTCGACCAGCTGCACCGGAACAAGCAGTCTGACTTGACGACGATCCAGCTGGAAGGCGAGCAGCTGGCGCACGAGCTGGAGCGCTTTGAGTCTGCTCAGGGCAAGATCCAGCGGACTTTGGACACGCTGCTCAAGGAACACCCGTGGATCACGGACCAGAAGCAGTCGTTTGGCCAGCCGGACACCCCGTACGACTTTATCAAGAACGATCCGGTGCAGGCCAAACGCCACCTGCGCAAGCTGGAAGACCAGTTTGCGTCGATGCGCAAGACCACCAACACTGCGGTTATGACCAACATTGAGAACGTGACCAAGCGCGAGGCTGCGTTGAAGCAGATGCTCAAGACCGTCATTCGCGACAAGCGCAAGATCGAGGAGACCATTTCGTCGCTGGACAAGTACAAGGTCGAGACGCTGGAGCGTACGTGGAAGCTGGTCGATGAGGACTTTGGCGCAATCTTTGGCGAGCTGCTTCCAGGAAACACGTCGCGGCTCGAAAAGCTGGAGGGCGAACAGCTGTCGGCTGGACTGGCGATCAAGGTCAATCTGGGCGGAGTATGGAAGCACAGCCTGACCGAGCTTAGCGGCGGCCAGCGGTCGCTCATTGCGCTGTCGCTGATCCTCTCGCTGCTGCAATTCAAGCCGGCACCCATGTACATTCTGGACGAGATCGACGCTGCGCTTGATCTTTCGCATACACAAAACATCGGCCAGCTGTTCCGGACGCGGTTCAAGGGCTCACAGTTTATCGTCGTGTCGCTCAAGGAGGGCATGTTCAACAACGCCAACGTTGTGTTCCGGACGCGGTTCCGCAACGGCATTTCGGTGGTCGACCGGATCGCGCAAAACTAAACTAACACGCGCATTTTCCCAGACACCTGTTTTATTTGCTCTCATGAATTCATCGTCCTTATTCTTCAGCTATGCGTGCTGGTTGATTACACGCTATTCCAAATAGTCTATTTAAAGGCATTCCACGAAATAAGAAACTGCTGCATCGACGGCGGCATAAACTTGACGTGGGCGCGGTACGTGCGCTGGCGCGTTCGTCGGACACCGACGCGATACGTATGTTCGTCGCCAGCCGCCCCGGAAGCCGTGCCTGCCGACGAAGGAGCTTGAAGTTTGCCCTGGTGGATCCAATCCCAGCGGACCATCGTCGACAGGTAGGCCACGGTGTCCACCACGCCGCCTGGTGTCGACTGCTGGCTAACAATGCCAACAAATGACATTGCATCACGGACATTGGCCAGGGTCACATTACAGTCGACTTCCAGTATCGAGGGACCCATCGGCTGTCCGCCCCGCTGCGGTAGCAAGCTGAGTGCCAAGGTGCCACACGCCGCGTCATAACCCGGGAGCGCATGTATGCGCTGTGATGCTGCTGACCTCAAGTACGTGTCGATACCCGCGCCGGTTTGCAGCTCTGCGCCGAGGTTGTCGGGGAGCCGCGATGGATTGCACCGAGTAATCACGTTGGGATCCAGCACGATATAGTCGATTTCCAAGCAGCTGTCGCTCATGGGCGATAGAAACGTGTGCAGCGGCTCGCGCAAGCACTCGTTGTCGAGATCGGCACCTCCGCGAAGCGCACAAACCAAGGAAAGAATATCCAGGGCGTCAGCCATATCTTCTAGCGGCATTGTGTTAACGTCGTCGTCCTTTGTGGTCACCTTAGGCGACAAGCTGGAATCAAAGAGCCTGTCAAGCGCCAGAGGCATGAGATCGCGCGTTACAAGGCAGTCCTGGTCGTGATCGACATCCAAAACAACACCCGACGGCGCTGGATCCGCGCGGTTGCCTTGCCCAAAGAATCTGTTTTGGCCGGTCGCCAAATCAAGCTTTGCGGGGGGTAATGTTGGCGGTGGTGAATCAGGCCAACGGCTGTACCAATTATTGTCGCTGGATGCCTGTGCAGATGCAACGAGACTTATCCACAGATCGTATCGCGTTTGCAGCGTCTCTTCCCGATCGAAAGGGCGAGTCAGCCATTCCAGTGTACCGCCAATATCAATTGGCGCTGAAGCACCGTCTGGCACGGGCAATGGCGAAATGTCGCTGCGCTCTGCATCATTCGGCACCCGGAGCGTAAACTCAAGCTGATTCAGGATCCGGTTCACATCACATTTGAATTCTGTGCATACGCGGGCTAGGTCGGTCGGGGGGACTAGCGCGCCTTCGGCAAGGCACAACAAAAAGCAATATGGCACCAGAACATGCTCGCTTGGGCGCTGGAATTGCAAGACCGAGTAGAAACACGCAGGATCCCAGCGAATACACGCTGTGTCGTTACATGTCAACACAATTGGACGCCGGCTCTTCAGTGCCAGCTGCTTCAGTACGGGCCACAGGCGCTGGTCCTGCTCAAACAGAACGTCAATATGCTCAATCAATATAAGCATCTGGTTGACTTTGCTCCTATCGGCTTCCGGCGCGCTACCAGTGGGGATTGCAATTGTGTGGCTCTGGATGACGTCCTCCAGCACAGCCAGCACATCCTTACCGCTGCGACGCTGGCCCGGGTGGATCTCGTGTACATCGAATCCGCATTCGCTTGCACAGGCATAGACAGCTGCGGTTTTGCACGACCCCGACGGCCCCTCCAGCAGAATAATGTTCGAAAATGACTCGGCCTCGCCGCCACTGCCACTTTCACTATTGCGCCGCCGATGACTGTAGCGCGAGTGCGTTTTCTCACGGACGCTGGTTAATGTACCGTCGCTCTGCGCCCAAGCCAGCACGTCGCCCAGCCCATCCGCGTCTTTTGCTCGCCTACGCCGGTTCGGTTTTGCCGGTATAAAGTCGTCGTCACTGTCGTCTAGAAAGCGCGCTGAATCGCTATCGCAATCGCTGGTTGCGCTTGCCGGCCTTTGCGTGCTGCGTCGATTCCGCCGCGCCGGGTCTGCGAAGTGCCGTCTGCCTTTGCTCCCAATGCGAGGGCAGCCATCTTGTGCGCGCGCATCAATTGTTGCCGCAGATACGATGTCGCCGCTGCATTTGCCAGCTACCGGCGTGGTTGTGCGCTTGAGCCTCATGCCCTCAATCCACGACTGCAGCTGGGCAACAACACAACGATTGTCCAACACGTCAGATGCACGCTGGGGCCGATATCGCGATACAAGCAGCTGCGAGTGGCCAGTTTGGTCGTGGGGCTTTCTACCGCACAAGATATCAAGCAGCGGCCCGGCAAACGGCAAATGATGCGGCGCCTGAGGCAACGCCCTCCCTAAAGAAACTCGTAGCAATGTATTGGCTACGCCGGACGCGCCGTCGAGAGACAATGCGCGCAGCCGCTGCTCCTGCTGCAGCTGAAACATTTCGCCGACAAGCTCGCGCCATTGAGCGCCTTCATCGCCCAGCATGGCATTTCCGTGGCCCTGTGCGTTTAATTCAAACTCCGCAGAGCCGGTTGTTGCTTGCAGGCGCCGCGAAAAGCGCAGGTGCTCCAGCGCATCGGCTGCGTGACCGGCCAATACAAACGGTGTAAACACTGGCGCCGGTACATGCGGGTGCTCGGTCGGGTACGGCGCAGGTATGCCTGTCATGCGAATTTTGGGCCGCGGAAGCGGAGGCATATGGAATGCCATATCAACACTCGCCTCGACGCATTCTATTGCCGCATTGCTGACAGCGTCGTCCACGTGTGCTATCGGTTCCACTTCCGAGCTATCTGGCGGCAACAACGCATCGGCTCCAGACCGGCTCGATTTCATGACAAAGAAAGACTGCAACGTTGCCGTTGGCTTACTCGAGGCAGGCTTAGGCTTGCGTCCTCGCTTCTCTGTTGCCCGATTGGACGCTTTTGGCTTCTGGCGCTTAAGCTCTGCGTCAACGCCAGCGGTTTCGGATACATAGCCGCTGCTGCCACCGCCGCAAACGCCCGTGTTTGCCCGCTTCGCCGACAGGGGCTTAAAGAATGGGTGCATCTCCGCTGGAGGCAGCGCGCGCTTGTTTGCGCTGCTGTCGCTGTTTGCAGGCATGCTACCGAATGACCCACGCCCGTTGTACCGTTGCGCGGCGCAGCAGCTCCAAATTCAGGGCACGCAGAACAAATTCAGGATGAAAAACACGGTAAACAAGGTGCTGCGCCAGAAAGAGACAAGCACGCGTCAACGGCTCCACGCGCGTCCAAAAGATCGCTCTCGCGTTCGGTAATCGATTAAGCACCGATCATTGCCACAATGGCCTGTGCGCGTGCTTGCACTGGCCATATCCATTTATCCCTTGAACAGCCGCATTAATGGCGCAAGACGCATGGGCGTGCGTGTCCCTTCTTCTGGGGGCCGAATATCAGCACTGAATTTCCAGGCATGGCCCTGTTTACAATCGTGTCCGTCAGCAGGTGATGTCGGTGCACGATGCGTCTGACGGTATTTTAGGACGGCAATGCTTGGTCTGCATCCGCCGATGGACGCACCTGCGTGTGATCATCTGTCGAGCACCCAACCAGCCAGCCAGCCAGGTCGTGGCGGCTGAATATAACGTCGAAAATTTCGCAATGGGCGCCTCGCAAGCACGGCGGGCACATGACACGGGCGCGCCCGCATCCTTTCTTCCTTGCAATCCCAGATGCTTGGATGGCTTGCCGCTACTTTTTTCTCGCCCACCCCCTGTCCTGCACCACTGCGCGAGCGTCACTAGCGCGATTATGCGATTTCGGCCAACCGACGCAGGACGGAAGCGGGCTGTAATCCCGCACGTGGGACGGGACGAAATCCTGCGAGACAACGCTGCTTGGATGCACCTCTTTCTTCCACTTTTTGCTTGTATTCTATTCTGATAATTTGCCAACTAGCCAAGGTTGCAGCCTGAAAAACAACGTCAAAGGCCAGATAACAGGGGCTGTGTCCATTCCGCACAAACTAGCCGGCGACGGACGCAACGTCATCACCACTCCGCCCTCCTTCCTGTGCCCACTCGTCGCCTATTCTTCATAAAGACTTGGTCAGGCAGCGCTGTGTCGCGGCCAGCTTGTCGTTTCCTAGTTGTTTCTGAGATTTATATTTTATTTTGCTCTGCCGGCTTCCTGGACCCTTACATACGCCGGGGGCGGGTCAGCTCCACATTTCGAATTCGCTTCCAAGAACACCCCCAAAAGCACCAAAAAGCAGGCCCGTCCGCCATCTAACCGCAAAATGGGCAGCACGGCGCCAAAGCACCCGCGCGGCAGATCGCGGCAGAAGCGGCGACGGTTTGGCTTCCTTAACCTTTTTGGGTTTAGTGGAGACGCATACGAGGCCGAAGACGCTGACTCTACCTCGCTTGACAACAGTCGCTCTCACAGCGAGCGAAGCCGCAGCACCAGCCGTAGCCGAAACAGCAGCGACAGCAGCGGCAGTGGCAGCGGTAAAGATCACGGCATTGGCGACGGCACGGCCCAGCCACCAGGTGGGTTCCAAATATACTCCTCCAAACAATGAGCGGATGTCAAGCCCGCACACAGCTCCGCTGACTGGGGGGTGTCGACCTGTCGACTTTTTTTTTTGTCAATCACACGAACACGCGCTCTATCAAGTCTGGCAGGGAATTCCCAAATCTGGCCAGGCACAGCTGACTGCACGCAAACCGGCTGATCCATTGTTCATCATTTGACTGTCCGAGTGTAGGTGCGCTGTCCGGACCCATCAACGCGGCAACACCCAAGGGACCAGACGCCGCAGCAAACAAACACGACGACGTCAGCGCAGTAATCCCGTCGTCACCTGGAGCGGCTGGCGAGCGCATTCCCGTTTCCAGCAGCGCCAGCGCCATCTCCCAGCCAATCAGCTTTGGGCTGCAGGTCGGCAGCCAGCGACAGCAGCCTGGCGCATCGGCGTTGGATGCCCACGGACGCAGCGGCAGCGATAATGCCGCGCCTGCACGCAGCGTGCCCGGCCACTTTGCAGCCATCTCGCCGGCCCATCGGATAGAGCCCCCGGACAGCGGCTCGCAGATCCGTACATGCCCGATTCCCGAGCGCCTACGATTGCAGCTGCGAGATCCAGTGCCAGGTCAGAGCGGCACAAACTCGCCTGCATCTGCGTCGTACTCGGCCAGCACGGTGGCCGACTCTCCGCGCATGATACCCGAGATACGGCCACGCCGGCGAGGGACAATCGGTGCGTTTGGCAGCGCAGTTGCGGATACCCGACACACGCACGCATCTGACAAGCACCCATCACGTCTGGCTGCCGGCGAGTACTCGCCACGAGTGGAGAAGATCCCCATTCCGCTAGCCCGGCGCACTAGCTCCAACAACTCTGCCTGGTCAACGGTGACGCCGACATCGGCCATGAGCACCGCGGACAGCGTCTCAGCCACGGCAATGTCGCAGGCTGATTCCAGCGTACTTCCAGACTGGGAGCAGGTGGGCCAACAACCGCCATCCAAGTCTCGCGCCCGAAGCCGGCGATACAGCGTGTTCGATCTGTCATTTGCCAACCAGCAGCAGCAGCAACAGCGGTCTACTGGAAATGCTCATCCGTCGCACGGTCTCGCGCAGGCGCCCGTCAGCCCGACCTCGAGACGACGCGGGTCGAGTAAAAGCACGCTTGACGTTTCTACTGCCGAATCAAGCTCGACTCCGGGCTCGCTGCGAAGGCTAAGCGGTGCCGAGCCAGGCCCTATATTTGGTGGTAGCAGTAGCAACATCCGGCGGCGGACTAGCTCACGCGTGCAAGCCTCCAGCCCGACGGTCGACTCACGCGGGCTATATAGCCACGCGCAAATGTCGCCGACACTTGCGTATGCTGGATTTGGCGAGTATCCTGCTTCGCCGCAGAGCCGGTACCACAAATCACAAAGCAGCGTCACAACGTTCTCCACGCACAGCCATCTAGCCGACGATGCACAGCACGAGTCGGACATGCAGACGCCAGCATCCGAGCACAGCGCAAGCAGACGCCGCCGCAACCAGCGAGCAAGCGTGTTTCCAGCTACCGGCCACGAATCATCATCGGGTCATTCAACACCCACTAACCTGCTATTTTCACGAATTCAGCGCAACCGATCGGCAAGCGCCAAGTCGATTAACGTTGCCGAGGCGAACCGCGGGTTAGAGCCGCCAACTTCAGCGCGCTCTTACCAGCCTGGCGATGGATCTCTTCCGCTGCGACGCCGTCGATGCGGCTATGCCTGCACTGAGTGTGACGAGCCTGATGACACCAATCTCGACACTGCAGATTTGGGCGGCGAGGCAGAGATCCAGGATCTGAAGTTTACGACGTCGACACCAGACATTTTGTTTATACCGACGGTCTACAACTGTGCCAGCCAGGCGCATATTGTGCGGCGTCCCGACTACTCTTACGAGCGTCTGTTGGCAATGTCACGACGTGCCAAGGCGCGTCGCTGGCGCCATCGTCATTTGCGCACTGGCAATAATGCTGATGGCGCTGCTGACCATCGCGCCGCAGGCACAGGCCGCGCGCAGCGCCAGTCAAGCGCTGTGTACGCACACGATTTTGCCTCGCAACACCAGAATGTTGCGGCAAGCACCAGCAACAACTTGAGCCGCCAGAACTCATCACAGCAGCCCGATATTGACGTAGCTGCCAGATCACCACGGCATCAGAGTTTTGGTTGCGGCTCATGTTTTATTGCTCCTAATCCCGGCGATGAGATTGCGTGGAGCGACTGGATTGACAGCGTCAAAGACGAGTCGCGCACTGGTGTGGTGCAGCGCGTCGTGGAGATGTGGCAAAGCATCTTGTGCAGCTGGAAGCGCAACCGCCGGCGGCGAAGTGGTTTGCAGAGGCTCCGGCGCGATAGCTCGGCCAGTGTTATCGGCGTGCACAAGACGTCGGATACGGCCCGGGGCCAGACCGCCAGGGGGTTGTTGGACGGTGGCTCTACGCTTTCAAGCGGTGGCACATTGGAAATGCTGAATACGTACACCGCAGAACCGGTATATCTGCAGCGTGGCGTGTCCGAATCTGGCCGGCACTCATCACCAAGCAATGCCTTTTCGCTCATGCACCAGCTCACCGGTTACGGCGCAATGGATACCCTGTTGAGCTCACCTGAGTACTCCAGCAAGGCGTTGGCGGGCAGTGAGCAGTCGCCTACGAATGCGGGACAACACAGCAGCACCGGCGGCCATGGCGGGTTGGCGCTGCCGCCATCGCCTAAGCAGCCTGCGTTGCAGCGCGTTGCTGACAGCACTCTGCCTGTGGGCTCTGCCGCGCCTCATCGGCGACTGAGTATTGTCAAAGATCACGAAATTGGCCGATCGCAGACAAATCGAGTCAGTAGCACATCACCGCGGGCGGCTGACAAGTCCGACGACGGGGCGAGCTCGGCCAGCAGCAACGCTTCACTGGTGCATCCTGAGAAGAGTCCGTGGATAATCGCACAGTTTGGTGGTATTGACGAGGCCGTCAATGTGCTGTCTGCATTTCAAATGCGTCTTCAGCAGCGCCTCAGCAAGGCCAAGTCTGAGAGCGAAGAAGAACTGTTGGACATTATCCAGAGTCTGAGCTCGTTTGTTGAGGAGGGCTTGAGCTACGTACACGAGGATATGGACCAGTTTGAGCCCGCAAATGCGGATAGTGTAGCATCTGACGGGTTCTTCAGCGACGTTTCGTATGCGACTGATGATGACGGTGTCGAGACACCCGGGCTGATGATGTCCAGAAAGGCCCTGCCAGTTGAGCACCGTCGGGCCACGCAAGCTCTACGCACTACAGCCAGCAGCACCAGCATGCAGCCGACACAGTGGGCCAATGAAGCCGCGTCAACTCAGCTGGAGCTCAAGAGTCTGAACCGACGCTTGCATGATGTGCTGAACCGACACGCTGGAATTGATGACACTCGCGACGGTACGGTGGGGCACGCATTGCGGCAGATGGAGCTGCCCGTTGCGCGTTCGGCTGAAGCTGTGCACATTAGCGTGCAACGAAACGACAGGCGCCCGTCGTCGCCAATGCGGTTACCAAGAACACCGTCTATCCGGCGTCTAGCGTTCTTGCGCGCGATTTCGGGCGAATCGGGTGATAGTGCGCCTGTTCACTCGCCATCGCCGTTACGTGCGGCAGACTACCCCGACCAGCCCGCCAAAGCCCAACCATGCGACCACAGCGACAGTCAGCGCAAAGTTCCGTGCATTGTCTGCACACCCAGTGAAACTGAGCTAGCACCCACGACGTCTCGGCCGCGCACCTGGCACACAGCACAGAGCGAATCCAACGAGTATTTTGGCGGTTGGGAGACACGCCAGGCAGCGCATTCGAGCCCTCCAAGTCATGTGCCGTTTCCCAGCCTTCACAAACGGCGCTCGACTCAAAGCATTTGCTCTGGTCGGTCGGGGCTGTCCAGCCGCGCGGGCAGTCGCCACAGCCTGGCAGAGCGCAGTGGATCGCGCATTTCGCTGTACTCGTCTGACTCAGCATCGTCTTTGCTTACCACACCGCTTGTCACCGAAGACGAGTTCAAGCCCACGCCGTTTCTGGCGGCCATCATGGATCTGGTCAACATAATTGGTCACGTTCTGAGTCTGTCGCCCGAGGACATGCTGCGTCCGTTGTCGGGATCAACACTGCTTGGGGAGGCGCTTGCCTATGTCGGCGATTCGGACGAAGAGCGCGGGCATGTAGCGACACTAATGCCGACAGAATACCTGGTGCAGAGACTAAACGATCTGGGATACCAGTGGGAGCAGTCGCAAGCGGGAAACAATTTGGATTCCGAATCGGCCGACCAAGCGTGGCCCTGTCGCGGCCTGTTCTTTCGTGCGCTGTTGGCAATTTCGTCGCTCAACCGTATTGTAATGTGGTATGCAGCGGTTCGGGCAGCATACAGCGATGAGGTGCTTGCCGAGCTGGACCGACGGACCGAGACGCGTGAGATGGCTACGGCTGGGGAGCCTGCGTTGGTGGGCAGCCCGGAAACTAGCCGGGAACTGGATATTGCTACGCCTAGGTCTATCCTCCGCAAAGTCAGCAGCCAGAGTAGTGCTCCCGAGGGCATGGTACAGTCTGGTTCTCTGGCGCTGGCCGATTTACATGGGACTCGCAGTCGAAGCCAGAGCATTGCTGATCAAGAAGTCGTCCAGGACATGAGCCAGCCCTGGCACAACTACCGCATCGACAATCCCCCTCACTGGCGAGAGCCCCGAGGATCGGCCGACAGCGCTACGACACTGGACAAGGGGCTTAACATGCTGGTAGAGATTTCCCTAGACGGGCGTATCCGGTACATCAGCCCCACGAGCCAGCGCCTATTGGGAGCAGATGCCGACTCGATGATCGACCAGCCAGCAACGGCCCTGTTTGACACGAGGGATGTCGAGCTATGCCGTTCGGCCGTCGAACAGCTGCTGGCGGACAGCACACAGACAGTGGAGTTAAACATCCGTGTCCATCCGCCCGACGCATCGCAGGTCATCAATGTTGAAGCCAAGGGCATGCTGATATACAGTCGGTTGACAAACGAACCCAGCCATGTGCTATGGGTTCTGCGCTACCTCTCACTAGAGTTGCCAGGGCAGCATCTGCCGACCACCGACTTGTCTGCTGTGCCATGCACAGGCGTCGTTGATGAAACTGAGGAAGGCGAAGTTCTTGTACCGCCGTCCCTAATGGAGCCGATAACTTGCCGCATTTGCGACCGAAGCATTCCTGCAACGTACTTTGAAGAGCACTCGTGGCTCTGCGCAAAATCGCATCGAGCGGCCATGGACGTTGAGCGTCAAAATGACCGTTTGGGCGACATCAAGGTCCAGATACAGGCGTGGTATCCGGGCTGCAGCTTTGAGGACCTGGATGATATGCTTCATGGTGAGCTTGATGCCGAGGTAATGCGCGAACGCGCTCAGGAGCGGGCGAACGCTGTCGGCAGTTCGACATGGCAGGTGCTGATTGACGAATCCGGCCCAGTGGTCAAGTCGATGACCAGAATATGTGCGCGGGCCATGGCGCTTGACAGATCTGACTCGGCACCGCAATGCGAATGGAGGCCGGCGCTAGATAATGCCAGCTTACAGACAGGAGCGATCGGCAGCGACTTTGCTCGATCAGATGCTTGGATCGAGGTTGCCGACTACGCATTACCGACGCTAGAGTACAGCGATCCATCTTTGCAGTTGCTGGGCGCGCATTTGCTGCAGACCATCTCGGACAAGCTGGCAGCAGTTGACTCTTTGCAGTACGCTATCGTCGATTCGGCGCTGGCGTGCACAAAGTGGATGAGCGCAGAGGACTCTGTTTTAATTCCGGAAGCGGCCGGGTGTCTGAGAACGCGCCCTGCAGCGCGGTCGACATCGGATCTGCTGAGCATCCACGAAAAAAGCCCTCTGTGGCACCGGAACAGCACCGAACGGCTGTCAGCCGCCGATGAGGTGGATCCGGCTACGGGGCTACCGAAGATAGATGAGGAGCGGAGCGATAGCCAGCTGATGGGCCTGCGTCGGTCTCAAAGCAGCTACTCGCTAGCTGATAGACCGAATTTAGCCAGTGACAGCGAAGTGTCGCAGCCAGCCGATTCACTTCACACACCGACAGAGTCAGCGCCAACAACCGTAAGCAATGTGTCGACAGCACGGCACGATTCAATTGCTTCGTCGGCTACAGGAAAGAGTGCTCAGCTGCGCATATCCACCACGAATCTGCCAGCGGTCAATTCGCGAGCTCAAGGTCGAGCAAGCATGACGAGCGATGCACTGATGGCCACGCCAACGGTCCCATCGATTCATGATTTTGACCTGCTCAAACCGATCAGCAAAGGCGCGTACGGGTCGGTGTACCTGGCCAAAAAGCGGTCCACCGGTGCGTACTACGCGATCAAGATCCTGAAGAAGGCAGACATGATTGCCAAGAACCAGATCAGCAACGTCAAGGCCGAGCGGGCAATCATGATGGCGCAGACCGGGTCGCCGTTTGTGGTCCGCCTGCTCTACACGTTCCAATCGCGCACAAACCTATATCTGGTCATGGAGTACCTCAACGGCGGAGACTGCGCCGCACTGCTCAAGGCCATTGGCGCGCTGCCCGAGGAGTGGGCACGACCGTACCTGGCGGAGGTTGTGCTAGGAATCGAGGACCTGCACGCACGCAACGTTGTGCATCGCGACCTGAAGCCAGATAACCTACTCATAGACTCGGAGGGTCACCTCAAACTCACCGATTTTGGCTTGTCAAAGCTGGGCTTTCTGGGCCGGCGGGTCGGGCAACAGCCGATTCCTCATCCAATGGGATCCAGTGAGCTTGCGCAGGGTGGACCTTTGCAGTTTCAACTTCCCGCATCACCGACGCCGCTGGCCAAGCCCGTATCCCCGCCAATCCGACGCGACGCTAGTTACCGCGATAGCGCAATTGATGGCATGGGCAGCCTGGCTGGATCGCCGCAGGTCGCTGCAAACAAGCGGGTTTCGGCGCTAAAGGAAGATTTTTCGCCGCAATCGCCGTTTTCCCTCAAGCAAGGCAGTGCGACAAGCAGCTCGAGTGCAAGCGTCAGCTCTGGCACCGACGATGATGCGAGTGGTGTTACTCCAGGGTCAAAGAAACGCAAGCATGCACTAGGTACGCCGGATTACATTGCGCCAGAGAGCATTCTGGGCCTAGAGTCCGGTGAGAGCGTCGACTGGTGGGCACTGGGCGTGATCTGCTACGAGTTCTTGTTTGGCATACCGCCGTTCCACGATGAAACGCCCGAAAAGGTGTTTCAGAACATTCTCTCTCGTGACGTAGACTTTTTTGACGACGAACGCGAAATGCAGCGACGCCAGCAGGAGGAGAGGCGGCGTCTGCGAGCAATATCAAGCGGCAGCGACGAGGACGAGGACGAGGACGGGGACACGGGCATTCCCGAGATTTCGCCCGATGCCCGCGACTTTATCTCTCGACTGCTCTGCAAGGATCCCAAGCGGCGACTAGGGCATAATGGCGCTGCTGAGGTCAAGCGCCATCCGATATTCCGCGACATCAACTGGAGTACGCTGCTCAATACGCAGCCAGCCTTTGTTCCACAAGTTGAGGGTATCGAGGACACGGAATACTTTGACTCGCGCGGTGCAACGATGGAACACCACGAGCAGCAGTCGGACAATAGCCAGGACGGCCACGGAGCGGACACCGACAGCAGTCAAAGTGTTAGTGCCAGTAGCGACGAAGACGTTGGTCCGCTGTCCAAGTCGCACGAGGAGGACTCACTGGCCTCTGTGCTGGGAAAGGGCATTGCAATTCATCGGCCAAAGACGCTGCCAGTCCGGCTCAATGAACTGGCGCAGGACTCCGCAGCAGATAGGCATGATGTTGCCGCTGAAACGCCAACACGGAAACCGGCACGGCGCGGATCAAGAAGCCGCCTTCGCGGCAAAGGTCTGCCCCGGCTCGAAGAGGATCCTGAGTTTGGCGGGTTCACGTTCAAAAACCTGCACGTTCTCGAAGAGGCAAACATGAACGAGCTAGTCAAGCTGCGGCGACGGTCGACTCTTATAGGCGTGCGACCGCCAGTGAGTGCCGGCCTCGACGCGCGCGGGTCGTTGTCGCAAGGACTGACGCCTGACTCGCTAGTTGCACCACAGGCTCAGCGGCACCGCTCACATATGGGAGGCAGCACCACTAGCAGCGCCAGTTTGAGTTTGGATCTGTCGCCGGCGTTCCAGGCGTCGTTTGGCGCCCAGCAGCCACATGGATTTAGCCTGGGTGCGCCGCTAACACGCACCGCGACGCTGCCGCTTTTATCTGCCGAGCTCCACTCGGGCAATATTGATAGCGCTAGCGGCTCTTCGCGGTCTCCGGGGCTGACTGTGCAGACGCGGCCGCCACTGCCCCAGGGTGGACACAAGCGCGCGCTGTCAGCCCACAGCCAGCGCGGAAGTCTACTGAACCCAAATGTTCAGACTCCGCAGTCGGCACGCAGCAGCGAGGTTGGCCATACATCTGACGCGCTGTCGTTTGCTACGGACGGCCAGCAGGACTCTGCCACTGCTAGAGACAGTCTGAGCCTGCTGACACCGCTTCAGGCACCACCAGCGTTCAGGAAATCGGTGACTGTGGGCGCGTTGCAGCGTCCAGTCACACCTGCGCAGACTGGCAGTGCCGAGCATGTTGCTGAGATCGATAGCCACGAGCATTTGCAGAGTAAAGTGTGCCTGGTCGCCGATGACAACCCGGTGTTCTGCAAAGTCATGGAGATAATTCTAGAGCGCATGCACATGGAGTGCGTGGTCGTGCGCAACGGTGCCGAAGCCATCCGGTGTGCGATGGGCCAAACCGTGTATCGGGCGATATTTATGGACACGGGGATGCCCATAGTCGACGGCGACGAGGCGACGCGGATGATCAAGTCGACGTACAACTCGAACAAGAACACGCCGATTGTGGCCATGGCCGCGTATGAAGACGAGGTCAATGATGCGCTCTATGACAAAGTCCTGGTCAAGCCAGTGACCGCCCACCAGATACGGCAGCTGCTGAGCGGCGAATTGTAGGGGTTATTTCTATACTTTTTCTGTATTATTAGCGGTACTTAAGGTGCGTATTGCCCAACCGTTAGATATGAAGCGTGACCGATACCCTCAAGTCCGGAGGGCCACGTGTAGGCGCATATAATTATAATGCAAGCTCATGATATCTGTTGCATAGTTGAGTATTTCGAATGTTGCGGGCACTTCTCACGGTAAAGAGACTATGGACGTAGCGGATAACCGGCAGCGGCAGCAGGACGAGATCGTAGCGCTAGAGGCAATATTCGGCGAGCAGGCAGTCGAACGGTGCAACGTTGCTGGTGGCGAGTCGTTTGTACTGCACGCTCCGCTCGATGCTATGGAGATTCAGGTCGATGTGCGGTTCCATCTGCCCGAATCCTATCCCAGCGACTCGCCGCCAGTGTTTGAGTGGGTCGGAGCACGGGATATCAGCGCTGATGTTCGCGAGGGCCAGCCGGGGTTGATCTACCCGAGCCGGCAGCTTGTATTCAGCGACGCTATGGTTGACGCGGCCGGTGGCGAGCTGCACCGGCTGTGGGACGAGGACATGTGTCGAGACGTGGTGATATATAGTTGGCTGGTATGGCTGGGCGACTATCTGGGCGAGCGGTGGCCACAGCCGCTTGATCCCATCCAATTGCCCAAAGACGGCAATGCCGGCACTGCATCCCTGTCCGTAGCCCTGAATTCCGGCTCCGAACCAGCGGCTGCCATCTCCACGGCCCTGGACACTGCCTACACACCGGAAATATTTACCGGCTTGCCATTGGAGATGAAGCGGAGCGTGTTTGTCGGCCATGTGGCCCGAGTCAACAGCGGCGAGGATGTGCAGCGGGTACGCGACGCGCTGCTGCAAGATAAGAAAATTGCGCAGGCAACGCACAACATTTTGGCGTACCGGATCCGGCTGGACGCCGGATCGATCAGCCAGGACAACGATGACGACGGCGAGACGGCGGCCGGCAAACGGCTCGGGCATCTGCTGCAGCTTCTCGACGCCGAGAACATTGTAGTGGTAGTTACGCGCTGGTACGGCGGCACGCATCTGGGCCCAGACCGGTTCAAGCTGATCAACAACGCGGCCAGACAGGCCCTAGATGCCAGTGGGCTGCTGGGCGATGCGGGCAGAGCGCAGCCGGCAAAGAAGAAATGAATAGATATAAATTAACGCTCAGGGCTGCGTTAAAAGCGTGTTGTGCTAGTCGGATGCAGATGCGTCGTCTTCGTCACTGGCATAGCAGTCCCATCGGGATGGATCCTGTGGTTCGGAGGCGCCGAGAGGAGCTGGTGACGGTTTGCTCAGAGCCCGTCGGGGATTCGGCGGCTGCGATGCTTGCTGTTTCTGCTGCTGCTGCTGCTGTGCGGGTCTCCTTTGCTGTGTAATAGACGCTATCGCCTGAGCAAACGCCGACTTACCACTTGTTTGTGCTGTTGGCGTGCAAGCTGTAGCAGCGCTGTGGTTGGTGCGCGTCTTTTGCGGCTCTGCCCGTTTGGCTGGACAACGAGCGGCTGGTTTGTCCTTCTCAACCCGCCCGACAACAATGCGGTTGTGCTTGTCAGTGCCAAACTCGGTCTCATCGGCCGCCGGCTCGTTCGCAGCTTCATCGTCCGCATAACCATCCCACTTGGAAGTTGTCGGCAGATCGGAATGCTGCTCGTTTTGCAACGCGGCAGACGGCGTGTAGCTGCTGGCTGGTAGCACGCAGTCCTTGCTTGCCAGCGCAATGTGCTGCTTCTTGGCAGCCTGGGCCTGGCCACGGTTCATGTTCAAGTCCATGACCGCGGCACGGCACTTCTTGGGTGCGGTGGACTGAAAGTAGACGCGTTTGAGGCTCTGCTTCAGCCCACACACCACACAAGTCCACTTGTTGGCCTTCTTCTCCTGCTGGCTCTGAAAGTGACCGCAGCTGTCACCCGCGCAGCGCACGACCTGGTAGTTTGGCATACTGATAATAGCTTGTGAGAGAGACTGCGCATATACCCAGAGATGTGGCAATGAATACACAGTATATTTTTGTTGCTATTACAACTGTTGCTAATGCGCACGCTGGTTATGGAGCCAACTAGACGGTGATCAGGGCGGATCGCTTCTTTCCATGCGGATAAACGACAAAGCTGCTTGCAAATAAGCCGACCATGATGCTCAGCGACGTCTGTACCATTTGCGACACCAACTGGGTGCTGGCGCCGGCCTCGGAGCCGCTAAACATGGTTACAAAGCCGCGCACGCCAACACTGCCAGGAACCAGAACCATCATCCCAGGCAGCATTATCGCGTAGGCATTGTGATGCGAGAGCTTGCCCCAGATGTTGCCAACCAGGCCGAGCACAAAGGCTGAGACCACGGGCCCGATCACTTGCAGCTGCAGATGGATCACCAGGGTCCAAAAGACGGCAAACATTGCGCCGGCAACCAGCATGCACACGGGCCAGTTGCGTGGGTGCACGTTAATCAGCAGGCAGATGCTCAGAATGGCAACCGGGAAGGCCAGCCACCACCACCACTGCGACACTGGCGAGCACATGGCAAGGTTCATGTCCGATGCGCGGCCGGGCGTAGAGAAGAGCTCGATATAGATGTTGCTGCCGAGATTGATGCCAAAGGCAATGATAAAGGCTAGCATCAGCGCGTAGCCGACGCGGATGGTGCCGGCGTGCATGTTGCGTGATGCTAGTTCGATGGCGCCGGTGGTGAGGATAAGGCCCGGAAGCAGCACCACAGTTGCCGACAGCGTCACGGCAGCAAAGCACACCCAGCGGCTAAACACCGACGCCATGAAGCCCGACAGAATGCTGACCGATGCCTCAAATAGGTTGGTGTAGCCCTTAAGCCGGCTGGCCAGCAGGTTCAAGCAACCGACAACCAAGCCCAGCACAAACGCAGCCAGGGAGTCAATCCAGGACCCGTTGAAGGCCAGTAGGCACACAGACCACGATGCCAGCCCCCAGTCGATCAGCTGCCAATACCAGGCAAACAGCGGCGGCATGCTCATAATTTCAGTTAGCCGGCGTGTGCCGTCCTCAACGCTGGCGTCATCCTTGCTGACCATGCGCACCACGCGGTCAGTCAGGTCGAGACGGTGCATATCGTAGCCGCTCGCGCAGCGGATGATCTTGGTTTCGGACGTAAACGTCGCTGTATCCTCGATGGAGATCATCACCAGCCCTGGTGTGGTGGTGAACGTGGCGGCGATGCGCAGGTGCCGCGATATCCGGGACAGGTTGTCCTCCAGGTGGTGCAGCGGCGCGCCAAACTGCATCATAGCCTGGGCCAGAAGGCAGATAAACCGCTGGTGTAGCAGCAGGCGGTGGATGCCCTCAAGCACGTGCAAACGCTGGTCACGCAGCGCATCAGGGTCCTGGTCATTGGTGTTGTCGCTGCCATCAATGGGTGGTGCCGCCGCTGCGCTCAGCAGGTGGCCCTTGCGCCGAAGCCAGTCGGCCATGTCGTTGGTGCTGGACTCCCGCGACAGTGACGGTGATCCTAGCACGGACTGGATCCCAGGCGTTGACAGCGCATAGGGCAAAAACCGCGTCAAATCTGTGTCTCCCAGTGGGATCTGCATGCTGGCTCGTGCGTTCCGTCTTCTTCTACGCGCGTCCAAGTCTGCAGCTGCTGTCGGTGGTGGCCTGCCAGCGGGCTCGCCAGGAAAGCAGGACAGCAGCGAGTTGGCATGCTCCGGTGACTGCACCTGCTGTGGGCACGCTGCCACACGCATGCGTGCCAGCTGCGGATGCATGACCGGTTCCAAATCCTTGTCTCTCAGCGGCCGATTAGTGTGGGTGCGCAGTGCCTGTGCGTGCTGCTCAAGTTCGGCCAGCTGCAGGTAGTGCGCCAGCAGCCCGGTGCTGTGTCCCGCCTGCACCTTGTCTGAGCTGTGGTCCACCGCCGCTACGTCCAGGTGCATTTGAAGCGGCCGCTGTCCGCGCGCTGCCGGGCTGTGTTCCAACCCGCCGGCTATTTCTGCAGCTAGCCGCGACAGATCGTGCCCCAGCGGTCCGTCCGACACTGCCCGGGCATGCTCCCCCGCGTCTGTCAGATCGGCGTTACTGCCTGCATCCGATATCCGCTGCTTCTCGTCATTGTTGCTAGTAGTGCTGGGCGGCGCCATACAGACATCGAGTGGCGATTATTAGTGTTACAAAAAAGTTTAATGGTATAACGGAAATAAAAAGTTACCCAGACCAATCTTGCCAATTTTCAGTCAGTTCCTTCGTGGACCCAGAATCATTCGATGCGCACGGAGCCAACGAGAAAATTTTGGGCAAGACATTTATTGCCCACTTTCTAGCGCCAATCTCCACCAATAGAGTTTTTTTTTTCTCACGCTTGGCACATTGCTAAAAAGGATTTGCTAGTTATTGCTGACCATTCTGTACTAATTATCGCGCAGAAATACTAGCTGAAACTCAGAATTAGTTTGGCAACCAATCTCGGTCACTCACACCAACACTGAAACTATGAAAACCCAATCATATGTAAATTAATGCTGGATTTATTGACTGAAAGCTTGCTAAAACCCCCTAGTATCTTTATCGCCACATGTTAATTATGGCTATTACTGTATAATTCAGCCAAGTGCAATTCTACTTTTTTCTCCTACTGGCACAGGCAATGACTTGTTCTGGTGAAAAGTGACTACTTCCACATGAGCATGGGTATGAAAGGGGGCTAGGGCCAGGAATTATTTTGGGCGGAGGGTTGGGCCATGTCATGATGAGCTAGGGAGGAGGAGTTTTGTTTAGTGCCTGTACTTGCTGGTTGATCGATGAAGCAAATTAAGCAAAAATAAAATAAAAGTTGGATGATGAGTAGGTAGTTTGGCTGGTGAATAGAAAAGTAAGGAAATTAATTTCTTAAATAGGGCGCTCTACTGAAATTGCCAAGAAATTCCAGTCAATGCGGAGTGCTCACAGGCATTAAATGTTAGGAATTTTCTGGTCAGCTGTATTTTTGTGCCAATTAAAACCCCACTGGTATGAGTTTCTTTGTAATGAGCAACAGGTGTCTTACCATTAAACAAATTATCACCCAAGTGGGTGCTGCATTTCATGGTGTGTGTTACATGAAGGTTTATTGGTTATTTTTTGTTGGCAACATGCATGTTTCCTGGATTTACATAGTAAATGAATTATATTAGGCTCAAGAAGCACTGAGCAATAGCAAGTGGCAACCATGCATTCACATAGAGCACAGCTAGCAGCATAACACAAGGGAGAGATGACTGCAAAACAATACATCGTTGTTGACTGGCTTTGCAGCAAAGAAATCTTGGAGACTTTCCAGTTTTTGTTCCTTTGTCTTTTCTCCTTGGATGGGAGCAGCTGTAGCTTGACCAAATTCATCAACCGATGGCCGATTTTGTAATTTAACAAAATTTAATTTTAATTATTTTAATTATTTAGTTATTGGGGTTGCATACAACCAGGTTATAACACCATTCTATTGCTATATCAGCTGATTAATATTCCAACATTTATGCTTGAATTTATATTTTGTGAATTACACTGTAAGAGTACAAAATAACGAGCGACCATAGCTTATTTCAGCCATTGCATTTTAACTAGATCTGCTGCATTAATTAGCAAGTACAGAAATTATATTGCATGCGTTTGCTTATATTTTAATTAATATTAACATTGTATGGTTTAATTGATATAGTTTGCCTACATTTATTGACAAGCTTAACAAGTATTTAGTGTTATTATAGCTAATGTTAGGAGATGGCAAAGTGCACGACTGAATGGTGGACCGAGCGAAACCAAGCCATCCTCTTCACCGAAGGTCTGATCACATAAAAGGGTCACCAGACTACAAAGAATGCCGATCCATCCAGAGATGGATCAGCCTGAAGGAAATGGGGACTCCCCCGCATCAAGATATACAAAGGGACAGGATAACAGAGAAGAACAATGGATTCGCTCTCTGAGATTCAGCTAGTAATTTCTAGCACATAGTCTACGGTTAGGTTTTCAATCAATATAAAGCACCAATCAGCAGCTAATCATTTATTTTATTAGCAACAAAATTATTAGCAAGCAGACTCTCAATTGCCTAACAAGAAAAGTTTCTACTTTAAAATAAAACAAGCAATCTAAACAATTTCACAGTAATAATCTAGCCATGGTGAGCAGAATGCAATGAATTGATGTCTTGCTTAAAATAAAATAATAAAAACACATGCCAGTAACAAGTTATAAATTGTATTAGTGCTTTCATAATAAATATATTTGATGAATAAGAGCCACGGGTTAATATTAAAATTCAATATACCAATAAATGCTCAAACTTGTCCGCATATACTTATTGGACACATATGTTTAGAAGGTGTATATTTCAATAGCAAATATGACATGTAGCTAGCAATAGGCCAATGTGGTAGGTACATATTTCTGTTAAATACGGACATATTGTAATGTTTTTAATTATAGCAAACCTCTTGCGTGTTAAACTGCAACAAATGCAATGTTTGTTTTAAAGGTTTTATTAAATTTATGTACAACTACAATATAGATATTCTTAAATTTTTTAAGATCACGCAGAGTCCACATTGCAATTAAGCCTCTTGTGCAGGGACCTTATCTTTTTTCTATTTTGTTAAACATTGCTGAAGGCCAATTTCCAAAAAATAAAATTGGCATGCAATTAATAAATTAAGAATGTAAAACCACAAAATCTAATTCGGCATTGAACTCTTTTATATTGTGACTAGAGCTCCAGCCATCTGCCGACATGATTAAATTTTTCTTATTAAACCAACTTTCTGGCTGCTACAACTTGGCACCTCATAATTTTAGCTTGTATTCTGTTACTATAAATAAATTTGGCATCCGTACACTTGGCAATATTTTACAAATATAAACTACAGCTAATTAATATAGATATGCTCTGCCAAATGTAATTTGTAGGCATCTTGATGCCTTGACAAATGTAATGTATGAGGTGGCTATCAATGACAGCTCATATTTAGCCAAGGCCGTGTTTATTAGTAATGGAGCATCTTCTTTTTGCCACTAGCTGTTGCTGAATAAAAAAATTAAATATTACTAGCAGCTGTGTGTTTACAATTTTACAGTAATGTTAGCTGCTATGGATGGTTTATCAGGTTGCTGGCATGTGTTGCGCACACCACTGCCAATGCAATGAGTACACGCCTTTGTATACTTTGATGCTAAATTTATTGTGTGAAAGCTTGCTAAACTTTCTAATAAGTATTTATCGCCACATGTTAATTGTGGCTATTACTGTATAATTCAGCCAAGTG
>JANBPA010000007.1:6047-24607 GCA_027575275.1 Coemansia sp. RSA 2711
GTCTCTGCTGCTCCGCTGGCGGTTCGCCAGGAGATTGTCGGGCAGTCCGGCTGGGATTCGAGCTCCGTCAACGGCCCCACCGCACTTAGCAATCCGACGGTCAACAACGGCGCGCTCAAGGAGGGTTCGCTGGACTCGTCATCCTCGATGGACGGCGCGGTCGTTGTCAACCCGATGGGCAACTCGCTGACCGGCATCAACACCAATGTCAATGTACACGACAATATCCTCGAGAACCCCAACGTCAATGCCGCCGAAAACACTGACGGCGGGGCTGTGGTTGGCAACAACAACCAGGTGTTCCCGGGCCTGGGCGGGTCTGACCACATTGTGTTTAGACGCCAGGCTCCGGTCGACGTGAACAGCGTCAATGCGCCGGCGGCGATCAACGACCCGACAGTCAACAACGGCGCGCTGGCGGAGGGAACCACTGACGCAGATTTGTCACTCGACGGAGCGAACATCCAGAACCCGGTGGGCAACTCGCTGGCGCAGGTCAACGACAACACCGACGTTTCCGACAACAACTTTGTTGACCCGAACTGGAACTCCATTTCAAACAACAACGGCCCGGCACTGGCCGGCAACGACAACACGTTCATTCCGATCAACAACCAGGGCATGATTGTGAACCTGGACCCGGGATTCCTCGAGGCCCAACACGCCCAGCAGGCTGCGCTGATCGGCCAGTTTGTTCGTCCGGGACTGTTCTGAGCGAGGCATTAATCCGTATTACACATTTATTTCTTCCTCTATTGTTGACTGCCAGTAACAACGTGTGGAAACCCCACGCAGGTCAAGATGTGCAGAATGCCAAACTGTTCGAGAAACTCTTGCTCCTCTTTGGTCTTTGTCAGAACCAGACCGGCAAATCCCAGCGAATTTATGGCAATGCTATTCCAGCTGCTCTGCCGTCTCGGGAACAGCATCATCGCCGATTTGGTGAGGATCATATTGTAAGAAGTGTCCCGACCGTACGTCGCTGCCAGCCGATCAAGTGCTGTCTGGTATGCAGTGACCAACCGCGACGGCGTGAGTGGATGTGCATCCCCAAAAAACACCCCAAAGTGCGCAAACGGCAGGCGCTCTGAAGTGTACACACAGTCCACCGGTGGCTCAGATCGGAGCCATAGCCCAACCGATGGCGGCGCGTCCAGGTATTCTGGCATTGGCAGCACCTGTAGATGTTTGTGCGGCTGACTGGCGCCCGATTCCTCGCCCGAGTTGTAAAACACAATGTTGCGCGAAGACAGGCTATCGATAGTCTCCAAAACCGCCTTAAAGTCCAACTCGGAGAGCGGCTCGCCCTGCTGCCGGAACTCGGCCGTAGTGATCAGCAGGTGGTGCGGAACAACGCAGTACTTGTTTAGCAGCAGATGGTGCGAGGTTCCGAGTCGCTTGACATGGAGCCGTTCATCGTACGGGAGAAACGGGTTGACAAAGTCCTTGGTGTGCTGCTTCTCCTTTGGCTTGCTACTGGGCTTTTTGGCCAGCACCGGGACGTACCGGACCTCAAAGACCTCGCCCTGCTCTCGGTGTTTGTATACGCTGGACTCGGTGAACAGCAAGGCGCCTTGCGCAACAGCGCGTGCATAGCGCTGCTGCACCAGCCCGTCAATGCTCTTAGACGCGGTCCGAACAGCCGATAGCGATGACGACATGAATAAATCATAGTGATCGGGGCCCAATGCGGCTGCTGGCCAGCTCGATAGGCTCGGGTTATATGCGTGCGAGCTTATGGGCCAATCGCACGTGGCGTGAGCCCGATATCAGTGCTGGATGAATCTTGAGATGAAGTGTCAGAGCGGTGGCTGTAGCCAACGCGGCCAGCCCAGGCATGCACGTATATAAAACGCCGGCGATGGCGCCAGGGATTGGCAGCGTTTATTGAGCATTACTCAAAGTAGCTTTGCAAACATCAGCCTTATCAACAACGCGTTCTGAGCCATGGTCACCTTTTCAAGCCTTCTAAAGACGTCGTCGCGCAAGTCGGTGCTGGTGACGGGCTGCGATCTGTACGCTGGGTACACGATTGCAAAGGACTTGCTCCAGCACAGAGGCAAGCATTTCGAGCATGTGTATGCGGCACACTTTATGGACAACGACCTGGTGCGTCGTCTAGTGGACAAGGGCGCCGAATGCGTCAAGCTGCAGATCGCCGACGGTATCGACTCGATCGCCGAGGCCTACCGCAAGGCGGATGTGGTGGTTGTGGTGCCGCCGGTGAGCGATGACCACTGGGGCCAGGATAGCTGCGTGTACGTGCATGCGGCCGCGAAGGCTGGCGTCAAGGGCCTGGCGCTGTGCTCCAAGATCAACGCTGCGAAGATGTGCAAGCTGCCGATGCTCAAGCCCTTGCACGAAATGGAGAAGGCCTTTGAAGAGGTCAAGGGCAAGGTTGAGGTCGCGTCGCTGATGCGCTGCTCGCTGCACATCGATGTTCTGTGGCTGTTTCGTGCCCAGATCGCGTCCAAGCGCGAGATCTGCCTGTCTGCCGATGCCGGCGCCAAGTTTGCTCCACTGGTGGCAGCCGATGCTGCTCGGGCAATGTGCCACATGCTTATTGACCCCAACATCCCCGAGGGCGTATACGAGCTGACAGGTCCCGAGAAGCTGGATTTCAAGGCCGTGGCCCACCATGCGGCCAAGCAGATCGGCGAGGACATTAGCTACAAGCAGATCAACCGCAAGGAGATGGAGCAGTTTTTGAAGGAAAAGATTGGAATGTGCGACTGCCACATTGCGTTCATTGGCGACATGCTTGAGGCCCTGTCGATGGGGCTGCTGGATAAGCACACCGAGGATCTGGAGGAGCTGCTGGGCAAGAAGCCAATGTCAGTCAAGAAGTACCTGGAGAAGAACGCCAACGACTTCAAGCCCTAAAGCCGCCCAAGCCTCGCGGCAGTAGGTCAGCTTGGCGGTTTGTTTAGCACATAATAAACCGGTTCGGCTTGTGGAACTAGACGCGACGTCATCGTGTTACTTGGGCGCCACTGTCATAGGATGCGCGCGATACAGGGGGCGACCCCCTTTCCTTTTTCTTTTTGTCCCAGCACTTGTCTCCTTTTTTTCTTCCTCTTTGAAGGCCAGCCGAATTCGACACCGCGTTAATTCAAGCCCGTACTTTATGAGCCGCATGCAGCAACAGCAGCCGGAGCCCGCCGCGCACAGCGCCGATGCGCTGGATCGCACGGAGAGCGCCTCGGACAAGCCGTTTCCCAGGATTGCGGAGACGGGCGACGAAGAACGCGAGTTTGACTCTGGCATGCTTGCCAGCCATCGCGCGCGACGGACCGGCAGCACCGACGGCGACTTTACCCAGGCGGCAACGATTCCAACCAAGGCAGCACGGGGCAGTGATGCCCGCGGCCGTTCAAAGTCGCGTGGGCGGCAGTCAGCAAAGCCTACGGTAAGCACCAGCGGCGACGCGACCATTGTCGAGTTGCAGCAGCGACTGGAGCTGATGGCACGCGAGAAAGTGTCTCTTGAGAGCGCCATTGAGCACGAACAGGAGCGGATGTTCAACCAGAGCCGGCGGCTCAGTGCTGGCTCCAGTCCAATGCCGCTAGCGCCTATTGGCGGTGCGATCTCGCCGCGGTGGCCGCGGTCGCACTCGCGGTCGTCATCAGTGTCGTCGTTTGGCGGCGCCAGCGTCAGTTCCGTTGGTATCACCGAGACGCTGAAGGCCGACGTCAGCTCGCTGCGGGTGCGATTGGCCGATGCGGAGCGCGAGCTAGTGTCGTGCTACAATCAGAGCCAGATCTACAAAAAGGAGCTGGTGGCGCTGCGTCAGCGCTTGGGCATGCGCGTCGACGATCTATACCTGGACGATCCAGTTCCAAGCACGATCCGCTCAGTGGCAACGGATCCCAGCGCCCGTCCGCGCCGCTCGCAGTCGGTCAGCTCAGGCGCCAGCAGCACGGCCAGCACGCCGTTGCAGGCGCGCCGCAGCTCGGCACACCACCATGAGTACTTTTCCATCATGCCATCCACCGTTGCCGCTGCTGCCACTGCACCCCGGCGCATCTCGCAGCGGCCACGCAGCGTGCTACTATCGCCCCGGCGCTCGCTGGAGGACCATCATATGACTGGAATGGCTCCACTGGCGCTTGGAGCTGCCGAGCCAGTGTCGCTGTTCACTCCAAAATCCGCCGTGCCTCTGCGAACCTCGCGCAATGTAAAGTAAGCCATCGGCAGTTTTATTTTGTCCTAATATACCTAATAGTTGTTCTGTAAAGCCTGAGAGGATTCAGTGAAGGGATTCAGATGGCGATCCATGAGCCGCCGCAGATGCACAGAATGTCAAAGCGCCGGATCCACCCAATGTCGACATCACCGTTGGCGCCAGGAGTGTTGTCTGCAGCTACCGGCGACCTCCGCGTGGCGTGGCCACAGCGCAAACACATTCGGACAGGCGCGTTGACAGGAAGCATGGTCTTCTGGATTACATCCACGCGATCCACGCTACCGGAGCTGCGCCCAAGGGTCCTGCCGTACCTGGCGGCGCTGGCTGAGACGCTCAAAAGCTCGTCATCTTCAAGCTTATCGTCGGCATTGCCAGCAGCAGTTGTGGCCATGTTCGACAGCCCTGATGCAATAGTACCCTCAATCACCATGCCCTCGGAACGCGACCAGTCGATGCAGTACGACATGCCATCATCGCTGCTACTGCTGGTGCTAGTGCTGGTGCCGGCGTCATGGTGGTCAGGATGTGCTTGGCGCCGAGTTTTCTGGCTCAAAACCGCCAGCGAAAACGCATGCTGGGCAAGGAGTGTAGGAATGTGAAGTTTGGGGTCGCGCGGTGTACTCACAAACTGCCAGCCCGAACCCAGCTCACCATCGCCAGCCGATGTGCTCGAGTAATGTGGAACAAAGTGCTGCGTCTCCGCGTGGCGGCGGCGGCGAGTGGTCAGCCCCTGTTCTGGCGCAGTACTGGGCAAAGTCAGCGAGGCAACGCTGGATGTTGACATCCGTGGTGTCATGCCTGGCGAATAGATGGATGCAGAGTTGGATCGTGTGCGCGTTTGGCGCGATGGTGTGGGGGCGGGACTGTCGGCAACGCCAAAGCCGGCCTGCATGGTGGATCCAAACGAAGCGTCAAAGAGTAGTGGCATGGCAAACATTGAGTCAACGTCAGCATCCGAAATAGCCGTGTGGCGGGCGGCGTAGGGCTCCAGCACATCAGAAAAGTCTGGTACGCGTGTGGTGATACGCACAGGTGCCGAGGCGCCATACGGCAGGGATTGCAGGGCGCCGTCCGTGGGGGGCAGTGTGGGACCGGATGTGTCAAAGAAGATAAAGCCGGGGTCATCAATGTCAAACAGCACATTGTCCTCATCAAGCGCACGCTCAAACTCGCTCTTTTCGCGCTCCCACTTTGCCAGCTCGGCAGCCGGCACAAGCGAGTCTTCGTCGGCGTCACGCAGGCGGGGGTCGGTGACCACAACGGGCATACGCACGCGCCATGGCGTCTCAAAGACCGTGGTGCCGTCAGGCAGGCCTGGTAGGCCGGCACGACATGCCACAACGCCCAGCCAGCGCGTGTCGTGCAGAACTAGCGCGTTGGGCAGCGCAGGCCGCCCGCCTGCCGGTGTAGCCACATCGGGCTCCAGCACAAAGCGCGCAAAGCTGCGCGCAACCTGCGGCAGGTACTTGCGGAACGGACCAGCGATTGTTGACGACGCAACCAGCAGGGTCTGCGCACTAAGCGACGTGCACTCGGAGTCGCCAGCGTACAGATCGTGGACCTCGGCCAAAAAGTCCTTGAGGCGTGGTAGACTGACGGGAAGATGTTCCAGCGCATGTGCCAGCTGCTGGGCTGTCGATACAACCATATCGCGCGCTTGCGCCATGGCCGCATACTCGGGTATCGCGGCCGCATTAGGCGGCAGACTGTTGAGGACCTGGATACGGCGCAGCAGGTCCATCTCGAGCTGAGCGACAAACGTAGTCATGTTTCGCAGAGCATCCAGTGTCGGACGGTGGAACAGCAGTGCCAGCCGACTCGGAATGCGGCCCGGCAGCAGACTGGTGCTGCCCAGTGCCGTGTCCTCGCCGCGGAACGCCTGCAGACAGGCAGCCTCGCGCGCAGCCGCCGCCTCGCCCGCGGCATCCAACTCGCTCAGCGGGCGCATATGGCCGTTGCGATCAGCTGCGCGCACATTCAAATACAAGTACGTATCACGAGCCAGAGCCGCGAGCAGATCCACACACCACAGCACCAGCGCGGCCGTCGACGGGAATGTGCGGCGCCATTCCTCAGAGAACTGCGCTGCGTCGAAAGCACCATGGCCGACAGATTGCAAGATGTGGCGGTGCACCATGGCTACGCGCGCCTCGACGACTGATGCAATGTGCAGCAGCAGCCCCAGCGATGCAGCCTGGATACCGTGTTGCGCCAGCGCGTGAGTTTGCATGGCTGCGCCCAACAGTCGGCGCACGTACGGCGTAGCTGCTGACAGCGGGTCCAGATCCAGCCCGTCCACACGTAGTGCGCCGGCCAACCGCGTGCACGCACGGAACAGAGCCTGTGCCAAGGTGCGTGATGTTGGAATGGCCAGCACCGCGTCGCCGGCGTCACGCACCGGCATCGGCTGGTTCTCCTCGTGCGCAGCCATGTTGGCCAGGACCGCAACCAGATCTGTCGGATCTTCCTTGTTGAGCACGCGCACCGCTAGCAGGTCGCCGCAGTACGCCTGCACGTGCGCGCCCATCGCGCCGGGCGCCCAGCCCAGCCGGAATCGCGCGTGGCCCTGGTTCCACGCACATGCAGTCGCACCTAGCTCCACTGCGCGCGGCCGCACCGCCAGCTGCAGATACGCAGTGTAGTGCGGGCTCAGCACGCTGCCCACAACCCATTCAGTCGCCGCGCGCACCGGAGCCACGCACGCGTCAAAGCGGTCTGCGTCGGCGCCGTCCTGATAGTTGCGCAGCATCTCGACGCAACCGTCGGCCCACGTCAGCATCAGCGCGCGATAGTCTTTGTCGCCGGGCTTTGCAAACAGATACCGCAGCTGCTGACGCTCGGCGCGATTGGCGATTACCGCCAGCAGTAGTCCCTGCCGCTTCTCGGACCACGCATGCGTTAGGCGCAACGGCCGCGGCCGCCGCAACAGATCCAGCACCGGCCGCTGCGCATGCGGCGCGCCTTCCAGCCGCCACACCTGCATAAACGTCGTCGCGCTTGCAGGTTTGGAGTCCGTAGCGGCGCCCAGGCTCCCGCGCGACACAAATAGCAGCGGAAAATGATGCTTCTCGCCCAGCACGTTCTCGGCTACGGGCCGTACTTCAGGGTTCAGTGCGGTGATTAACTTGACGTGAGTTACGCCCGACTCGCTCTTGTCGGGCATGGCCAGCTCCTGCGGTAGCGTGATTGGCTGCACAACCAGCGGCGCTGCAAACAAACGTGGGTTGTAGTCCGATTCAAACTCAACCTGGATGCGGTATACCTCCACTGTCGGCGCCACAATGCCGCCGTTGTGTTTTAGCGCGTCCGGAATCGCGCCTGGCTCATGCGGGTACTCTACTGGCGCGGCGCCCGCGCGGTGCGCGGCCAAGTAGATCCACTTTTTGGACACTAGCATCATGTCCGCGTGGGTGATGTTGCCCTGTGGGATGTTGCGCCATGGGCTGTCTGACCCGCTCGACACCGCATCTGCCTCGGCGGTATCGCTGGTGCTGCCTGAGCTGCCTGGTACCCGGCTTGGCTGCAATGGCGCTACCACGCGCGACCACCGCTCGTCGCGCTGATACACCAGCACTAGCTGGCCGTCGGCGGTCACCACCACAAGCGCGTGCTCGCCCTGCGTATTGCGCGGCCCAAAGAACGGCAGACGCCGCACGTGGATGCTAGGGTCCACGTCCCAGCCGGTCGCATCAGCAGTGTCGCCGGCGGCAGTGTTTGAGACTTGGTGTGTCGACAGCGACGCAAACTGCGTGAGCGCCGCATCTCCGGTAGCACGACTAATGCCGTACTTGCGTGTGCTGGCTAGCCACAGACACGCCACAACCGGGTAGTCAAAATCGATGTGGTATACCGAATGCCAAGAGTTCAGCTCGGCGCCCACGCGGAAGATTTCAAAGCGCCCAGCACGGTCGCTTGTCGCCAGCAGGCGGCAGTCGGCGCTCCACACGCACCGTGGCGCCGACGCTACGCGCATGCGCTCACCCATCCCCGCCTGGCTGGTGCCGCCGTGCCAGCCTGATAGTGGCGACACGCGGATCGCGCTGCTTGGCCAATCAGCTATGTCGCTCCTTGCCCGGTCCGGCGCCGCTACTGTAAACGTGTCAGACAGCCGGTCCATGTTGGCCCGCGACACCTGCTCATCCCATTGCTGCCGCATCCTCAGGTCGCACAGCGGCAACAGTGACGGTTGGATCGCCATCCGCTTCGCGTCCGTGCCCCACGCCGGCGGCGGCTCCGCGTGAAGTCGGTATAGGTGGATTGCTGCCGACGGCGGCCGTTGCTCCTCGATCGACCGCACGCTGTCGGCTACCGTCATACTTGAAACATCCGAAATATCACGTTGCGCCAGCCGCCGTGGCCCTGTGGCGGCCGCTTCCAGCTGCGGCCAGGCGACGGCCACAATATTCAGCGACGACCACTCTGCGTTTGTCGGCGCCACGCCGTGGCATAACGAGCGGAATGTACCTTCAACTCCGTACAACGCGTCAAAGCCCCGCGGCGGCGCTATCTGCGCTGGGCAAGTTACAATGACTGATTCGGTCAGAAACTGCTCTTCGGATTCGGGCTCAGTCGATTCGTTTGTTTCTGCCGTGCTGCTGGGTAGCGCCGGTGGCATTGCACTGTCTGGGACCGACTCGGCCACTGCAATTGTCGGCTCAGTCGTATCGGGCTTCGGCTCGGCCGTGGCCGGTTCGTGCATGCTGCTAGCCGACAGCGGCACAGACGCAGGAGTACTAGGCGCTGCTGGGGCGGTCTGTTGCTTTGAGCGGGCGACAGGAGCCGGTGCTGGTACTTTATCTCCGGATGCTGCGGGACGAGCAGGCGTAGTTGGTGACCTTGTCGGCCCCGGTGGCCGAGCTTGCGGCCGGACTCCTGGACGCACCGCTGGTCGGACCCCCGTAGGAGATCTGACCACAGGCGGGGCTCCCGGGGTTGCTGGTCGCATGGGTGGCCGTGGGCGAACCAAGGGTCGCATTCCGGGTCTGGCTGCGGCGGAGCTTCCGCTGGCCATTGGACGCGGCCTGACGCCTGGCTGAACCGGACGTGCGCTGCCTGGACGGGCAGCGCCCGGAGCAGCGGTAGCTGCACCCAACGGCCGGCCCTGCACAGGCGCGCCAGTAGGTCGCATTTGGCGTGGGCGGGCTGGTGTTGCGTTAGGAGTTGCAGGTGGCCGTGCGGGTCGCGTTTGAGATTGTGCTTGACCAGATGGGCGAGCAGCGCCGGGTCGTGGAGGCGAATTTTGCCCCATTGGTCTGGCAGTGACCGATGTAGCTAGGGATGATTCGGTTGTCGTCGGCGAAGATAGCGTTGCGGTGGCCTTTGGCGGGCTTGCATTAGTCGAATATGCGGCTGATATCTTTGGCGACACCGTCGGCGTGCTGACACCCGTCTGTAATCCTGCCGACGCAAGCTGGTGCATGGTCTGGCTGCTCGGCTCGGCTAAACTTGACTCTTCAGTTGTGGTGAGAATGGTTGGCGCCGATATTGGCGCCTCAATTGGCCCGGTTATCATGCTCATGTCACCACTGCTTCCAAGGACCGTGTCTGCCGATAGCGACGCTGCCGCCGCGCCGCTAACCTGCCGCAGTAGATTTGCCACGTCAAAGTCGAGACCGGCCAGCCCACCGATGCTGTCCAGGTTCAGACTGTCAACGTTAAAGTCAAGGCCAAGCCCCGGCACCAGCTCCTCTGCACCGCTGGTGGGGGCAGCAGCAGCTACACTCGTGGCTGCTGACAAAGCAGACGCGTCAAGCGCGCCGTCTGTCACTGCCGGAGCAAGTGAGCGATTAGCGTCCGTTTGAGAGGCGGCGTGGGCGTTTGCTGCTGCTGCTCCGCTAGCAGCGCCGGGGCTGTTGCTGCGGTGCACTGGGTCCGAGTCCTGTTTCGTCATGTTCAGTGGTTCCGTTCCGCAAGCTGGCGACCGATTTCTCCAAAATTCAAATCGCTCGGCAGCAATGCCCTCCTAATCAAACATGAAACTGAAGAAGGAAAAAAAACGTTGTCGCGTTCGGCCTGCGCGAGTTGATCTGTAAACGCAATCGTTCTCACTCCTGATCCCTCTTTTGCTCCGCTGTGACTTTTCTTTACTTTCCAGCTTTATATTTTGCAAGAATGAGCACACGTTTAGAGACGACGCTGGAAGAGCTTCAGGCACGGCATCGGCGAGAAAACAAGGAGCTGGTAGCCAGAGTTACCACTCTCAAGCGGGCGGTTCCCAAAGGCGACAAACGCAAAAAGAAGGAAGCGACAGCCGAAATTGCCGAGCTGGAAAAGCAGCACGAAGAGCGGCACAAGGCCGAATTGAGCCAGTTCAGCAGCACTAGCGCCCAAGCGTCCGGGTCAGAGCCAGCCGGTGAGATGGGCGCTGGTGATGCACTCGCAGCGGCCGGCAATGGCGACGATACAGAGCCAACCGCTGTGTCTACAGGCGGTCTGTATGACTTTACTGGCTCGGCAAGGAAGCCCACCGGCAAGAAAAACAAGGCAAAGCTGCGCCAGCAGCGCAAAGCCGAGGAGCTCCAGCGGATGCAAGACGAGGCCGAGCTTGAAGCAGAGGACATGGTTGATCTGGCTGCCGTCGAAACCGAGGCAATCGAGAAGCTGGTCGCCGGGCACGGCATGCGCATTGAGCAGATCAGGCCGGACGGCCACTGCCTGTACTCGGCTTTTGCTGACCAGATTGGCACCTACCATGGCCAATCAGCCTCATATGCTCAGATGCGCCAGCGCGCCGCAGAATACATGCGTAGCCATTGCGATGACTTTATTCCGTTCATGGTGCACGACAGCGGCGACATGTTCAGCGAGGAGGATTTTGAACGTTATTGCGATGACATTGAGACCACGGCGACCTGGGGCGGCCAGCAGGAGATCACGGCGTTGGCGCACGCGTTGCAGCTGCCTGTACACGTCTACCAGTCGGGGGTGCCAGTTTTGCGGATAGGCGAGGACGCGTACGCGGCCAAGGACCCGATAAACCTGTCATACCATCGCCACGCATACGGCCTGGGCGAGCACTACAATTCGCTGCACAAGTTGTAATTGAAGCGAATGAATATCTAGCGACTGCTACTGCACTTTGACCCGGCCATCATCGCCTGTTTGGCGCTTGCTGCATAGTTTGGCGTCTGGCCGTATGCCCAGCTCATGTCCCAGGTCATGGCGCCGCCAAACGAATCTGGATAGTCCTTTTGCAGCCCCTGCAATTCGTTGGCAAAAAAGTCGGGGCTGACATACGACGACGGATTGCCGGCGCCAGATCCGGCGGTCGAGCCGACGTAAAGGCGAATGTCGGAGTTGGCAAAGCTGCTGTTGTGCCATGCGGCGTCCCACATGTAGTAGTTCATTGACTACATTCGTGCAAACAGGGCTGTTAGCGGACATTTCAAGATGTATACTTGACCGCGGAAGCATTGTACTTACCTCAGGCCAGTGCGGCAGGCCGTATTTGGAGTTGTCGCACCACCCAGAGTTGTAGAACTGTATGAACGCCATATCGACGTGTGACTGTGACAGCAGGTTGCCGAGATTGGCATCGGGATACGGGCACTGCGGCGCTGCCGTCAGGTAGTACTTCCGTGAGCTCGTCTTGAACAGCTGGTTCATGTTGTTGGCAAATTGAATAATGTCCATCTGCGACTGTTGCTCAAAGTCGAGATCAACGCCGTCAATAATAGCGTCGTCAAACGGTCGATACGTCGAATTTCCCTCCATAAACAGATCCCAGACCTGCTTGGAGAAGGTCTCGGCGTCCGAGTTGAGCTGCGCCGTTGCACCGCCAATGGAGAGCAAAACAATTTTTCCTTTTTCCTGGCAGCGCTTGATGTCGACGCCCATATCTGAGCAGTGCATCAGTTCGGTGTCGGGAAAGACCGGAACCGACGAGTTCTTGGTGTAGTCGCAGATGTTGGCAAAGTTGAGCACTGGATATCCGCCCTTGCCCTTGAGGATGTAGAGAAACGACAAAAGTATAATGTCTACATTGTCATCGTCGCAGTACGCACCCAACGGCTTCTGGTACGGGAGGCTGCCTGAAGCGCCGCTATTCTGGCCCCAGTACACCGCCATGTTGGAGTTGCACGAAATGTCAAAGCCCATTGCGCCCAGCGCAGCAATTGAAAGAATAAGAAACCACATTGCAATGACAAGCGATTAGGTTAGAATAAAGTACAGAGCGCTAGGGGATTTTGCAGAACAGGCAGCGTAGACATTGGCAAAGGGACAAAGTGCGCATTTATACAAGCAGAGTTATTTTGCCGTCGCAGCGTATATTCAGTGGTGGTACCGCCAACTACGTCAAATCTGTCTCCATTCACATGTGGACCACGCAGTTTATGCAGCAACAGGCTCGAGGTAAGCTTTTGCTGTGGCGAGGTGCCAAGACAATGGTCTGTGGTTGAATTAATATTCAGCAACAAGCCAGCCGGCTCGATACATAATATATTAAGCGCGTCACATTACATTTGGTACGCGGCAACGACTGACATCTGATTTAATACAGGTAAATTGCGTGCTGATGCTAAAAAGAATAAAATATAGGCCTATCAGCTACACATGGCTAGCGGGCCAAATGGCGGCGAACGCTGCCCCGTTTCGGAACGCTCACAGGCATCTTTGGGCGCTTAATGGTGTGGGGGAGCTTCCGCCGCCGAACGTTACAAAACCAGTTTTTCAGCTGCATTTTGCTCAGGCCAGTCTCCCCCATCAGCCGTTTCTTCTCTTGTGGGCTTGCGTACGGATCATCTTCATGCTCCCTGAGCCACTCATACAAAATTGTATTGACGTGCTCGCTATAGCTTCGGGAGCTGCTCTTGTTTGCGTCGACTCTCGAAAGTGGCGCGCGTCTGTGAAGCTTGGACCTTGACCGCACGTCTATGCGCCCGGTGGACTTGGAAGCTGCCTTGGCAGCCTCGGCTTGGAATGACTGGATTGCGGCAATGGAAAGGTCGGACGGAACAAACACCCCACCCCTGCGGTCTAAACGCTTGCTGAAAAGACACGGGTCGGCCTTGGCTGCTGGTGAATCGTCGTAATATGGCAGCGATGGCACCCCGGCATCTTCATGGTATGATGCATTCACGCAAAGCCCAGAAAGACCGGTGTTGAAAGGAACGGCCTGGAGCATGTTCTGCAAAGCGACATCAATGGTCAGACCGTTGAGTTGCACGTCGACACCCATGTTGGGAAGCAGGGCATTGTGCTGAAGAAAGGACGGTGCGGGAACCGTGTATTCGTAAGGCATGACTGGCGCGGAAGCAAAGTCAGGCACAGGCGACGCCACATTGTCCGACCACTCAAACAGCGGGGATTGAAAGTTGCTGCTGTCGGTGAGGGTGGACGTGCTGCTGAGTGACGAGCTGGAACATATTGGGTGCGCCCTTAGTTCGCCAAGCGACGATGGAGGCAGTCCCTGCGATAGCAAACGCATGGAATTCATCGATAGGGCAGGTCAGGGCAAAGCAGCTAGTGGTGGAAGGAAGTTTTTGACGGACGCTGGGATATCTTTTGTGGCAGCCAGCTCGAGATACGAAGGTCGCATTGGTTTATATATGCAGAAAATGGCATTGTCTCCGGGTTGCGCATAATTCGGAGAGACGTTTATTACGTTCGCGCTTGGCTTGAATTTTTAACTCGGATCCTACTCGTCCTATTTTCATCGCGCTTCTGCGCTGGGGGTCCTTTGTTGCGTGCCTGACACGCCCTTTGGCTGAGGAACCATATCGGCTCATTTATTGCTTTCGCAACATGGTAGCAGCTTCGATCATCTGCAATGCCGGCAGGCCTGTGGCTTTGACGAGCAAACCAGCCACGGGCGCCTTGGTGGTAGAAAAAAAGGTCGGAAAGGGATTAGTGCTTTCATCTCCAACTTTGGGTGGGCTTTGCGAGCGAAGGCTGCTGCATCAAATGTTTTCATTATTCATATCCAGCGCCAATAACAAGCAGACATCTGCGGGTGTCACTCGCGTCCCACCTAGAGCTGCAGAGCGCATGCTGTACGATATTATCTTTAAAAGAACGGGCATTAGACAAGCCCGTCGTTGAAGGACGCAGGTAGTAAATCCCCGAAAGCATCGAGGTAGAGTGCTGCTCGCGCGTTCGCAAATGGGCAGACGATCGCAGCAAGCAATTGTAGATTCGTAGTTTCTTTGCACCGGGGATTTGAACCACCGGGATTAATGTTTCCGAACAGCATGTCGCTAGAAATTAATTTATTCACGATCCTCAGATCACCCGCAGTCCGATGTGGTGTGGAAATCGCCACGTTCCTTTCCTTTGTCTAATTCAAGCAAATACTTTGCGAAGAAGGAAAAGCCCGAAGAGAGGGACGTAAGCCCGTGTCACCGGCCTCCTTTTATTATTACTACCAATGCGCGCACTTTTTGTAGGCAGCTGCAGCACGGCAGCAATGCCGCTCGAGTGCTGCAGCCACCGCCATTTCGCCATAGGCTTTGGGGGGATGAGATTAACGAGCGTCGCTGCAGCATCGGAGGATATGCCCGCCGTCATGAGGCAGGACAGCAAGTCACTCATTAGAACAATAGACAACATCTGAATAGTACACATTCTCACCGCTGCCTCCCGATTCTGCATAACCAGCATGTAAGCCGCTAAATAAGCCCAGCCATTGTGCCAAAGTAATGTCTTAGATTTGTATAGGTAACTAAATTCTTAGTTGCAACAAGCAAGCAATTCAGCTTGTCTTATCACAAAAGCACCTTGGCGCAGCGGAAGCGCGCGGGGCTCATAACCCCGAGGTCCTAAGATCGAAACTTAGAGGTGCTACAATTTTTTTATTTTTTTTACCGCCGGTGATCCGCTGATTCGGCGTTGGCGTGTCGGTGCGCCCCAGCCAGCGGCAGATGCTTCTCTTTTTATGCTGCTCAATTTCTCTCCAAGCACCAGTATTTAGTAAGCGCATTAGAGAGCAGTCAGCAGAAAATGAGCGTAGGACGCGCTGAGGTAATTCGCCTGTACCGCAGCTCGCTGCGGGCAGCGCAGCAGTTTGAGACGTACAACTTCCGCAAGTACTTTTACCGGCGCACGCGCGACCGGTTCCACGCGGCGAGCAGGCTGACGGACGCGGTGGCGATCGAGGGGGCGCTGAGCGAGGCGCAGACGGAGCTTGGCGTGATGCAGCGACAGGGCGTGCTGAACCGGATGTTTGCGCACAACCGCACCGTGCTCGAGGCGGACCCGCAGTACGCCAGCGGGACGCGGCGCTTTGCCGAGTAGAGAAAAAGTTTATAGGCAAAATAAAGCAACATCCCATACTGCGTGGGTAAACCAGCAAGCGGGGAGGCATTGAGGCCGCGCGACGATCGTCTGGCGCTAGAGAGCAGCAACTTTCTGTGTATTTTTCCCCGTTAACTGCTGTTAGAAATGGAGCCCGGCACGCTGGCCGTGCTGCTGTCGCTGGGCCACGGCGTGCTGTTTGTGGCCAGCATCTACATATTCATGGCGCTGTTCCCGGCAGCTTCGGCGACCATACACGACCGCGACCACCCGCACATTATCAAGCAGCGGATGCGCGGGGTCACGCTGTCGACGGCGCTGTCGCTGGTGGCCACGGGCACGGTGCTCTGGCGCTGGCAGGACGACAAGGCGGATGCAAAGTCACGTATCGCCGCGCAGCTCGGACTCGACGTGCACATGGCGCTGCCGTCGCTGATTGTGTCGCTGGTGCTGATGGGCGTGCTGTTCCTGGGCCCGCTGGTGGTGGGGCATCTGGAGGGCGGCATTGCGTGGGACGACGTGCGGCGCGTGCCGGCGACACTGTGGAACCAGCCGACGTGGATGCGCAACTACGTGGTAGGGCCGGTCGCCGAGGAGCTGGTGTTCCGGGCGGCGGTGGTGCCGCTGTGGGCGGCGGCCGGGCTGTCGACAGCGCTGTGCGTGTTTGCATCGCCGGTCATCTTTGGCGTCGCGCACGTGCACCGGGCGGGGTCGCTGTACGCCCGTGGCGAGGGCTCGCTGGCGGCGGTGGCCCTGGGCACGCTGGTGCAGCTGGCGTACACGACGGTGTTTGGGTGGATTGCGGCGGGGCTGTTCGTGCGCACCAGGAGCATCGCGGGCCCGATAGCCGCACATGTGTTCTGCAACGTGCAGGGCCTGCCGGACGTGTCGAAGGCGGCGCAGCATCCGGGGCACAAGTACTTTATCTGGCTAGCGTTTGGGGCCGGGCTGGCAGGGTTTCTGGTGCTGTTTGAGCCGATGACCCGGCCGGGCGTGATCATTCCATAGAAGACTTTAGTTCCACCCAGTAAAAGCAGGTAGCTGACGTTGGCGACGGCCGGGGGGCAGCCCGCCGGCATGGCGCGGGCAGCCCCCGGGCAGCCCCGCCCCGCGCATCCGGGATGGGGGCAGGCCGGGTTCGGGGCTGCAGCGCCGGCGGGCATGCGGGATTCTGCCGATCACCGGGCACGGCGAGTGTGAGAGCGCGGGGGAGCGCAGAAATTGAGGGGGGGATCGCCGGCCAGGGTTACAAAGGCAAAGGCGGGGGTAACCGGCGCGGCGGCGATAAGGCTGGGGTATATTTACAGCTATGAGCTAATTGATACGTGTATGGGTTAGGCGACGTGGGCGTCGGGGTGCGCAGCGTCGGGGCCGCGGCGCAGGTTGTGGGGCGGCGGCTGCAGCGGGTGGCGGATGTAGACGGCCTGCTTGGGCAGCGGATCGGCGGCGTACGGGGCGTAGGCGGGCGGCGCAGCGGTGGCGTGCGCAAAGTCATTTGCGCTACTGCCGGGGGCGTGCTTGGACGCAGCGTCGCTGGGCGCATCGTTGGGCGCGCCGCCCGAGTCGGAGCGGCCGCGCTCGGCACGCAGGCGCGCGCGGCGGCGGGCGTTGCGCTCGCGCTCCTTCTGCAGGTACTCGGCGTACAGCACGGGGTTCTTCTTGAGCGCGGCGCGCTTCTGGCGCTTCTTCTCGGCGTCGGCAATGCGCGAGGCCGAGCGCTTGGACGGCGCGGCGCCGTCGATGTCGGGCGACTCGTCCTTGGACGACGGCGCCGACTCGGGCGAGCTGGACAGGCGCGGGCTGTGCGACGCGCGCGGCGGCGGCGGGCGCGCGCGGATGCCGTGGCTCCACCGCAGCGCCTCGATGGCCTCGAGGACGTGGACGCGCGTGCCGAACGCGGCAATGCCCAGCTCGTCGGCCAGCACGGCGTTGGTGACGTAGTTGACCAGGACGTGGCCGTCGACGGCGTGGTCGCGCAGCACCGGCGCCACGGCGGCTATCAGCGGCTGCGCCTGCGCCCAGCGGCACACGTCGTCGACGGACCACTGCGCCAGCGCCGGCGCGAGCTGCGGGTCGGGCTGCGGGGAGGCCATGGTGCGGGAGGAGTCTTTGGCGGGCCAGGGGAAAAGGAGGGCTGGGAAGAGAAAGCGCCCATGCGGCGCGGAGGCGCAGACGGCGCGGCCTTGTTATATGAGCCGCAAAATGCCGCAGCGCCTCGCGGGGCCAAGGCAGGGAGCGATCGCCGCAGCGCTCCCCCGGCGCACGCGGCTCGCCTATTCTCGGACTCCGGCGCGCGGGCAATCACCCGATCACTCGCCGGCCGCCCACGTGGCGCGCCGCGTGCGCCGGCTCGGCTCGCCGATTTCAGCGCCGGCGCCGCCTTGGCGCGGCCATTCTCTCTTTGTCTCTTCCGAGTTTGCCATGCAGAATTCCACAGCCCGTTCCCGCGCCGCCGCGCTTGTGCTGGCGCCGCTGCTGGCCGTCATTGCGCTCGGCTTTGCCGCCCGCTCCCCCGACGCCGCCCCGTGGTGGGCCGCCAAGCGCAGCGTGCTCAACACGCACGGCGCCAAGGTCGCTTGGGCCTGGACGTCCGCGCTGTTTGCCGCCGCTGCCGCCGTGCGCGCCCCGACACGCACGCCCGCCGCCTCCGCCGCCGCCGCGCTGCGCTATGCGCTGGCCACGCTCTATTGGCTGGCCATGGCGCGCTGGTTCTTTGGCCCGCCGCTCTTTGACCGCGTCTTTGTGCGCACCGGCGGCGAGTGCCAGCCGCCCGCCCCCGACGCCGCCGTCGCCGCTCTGTCCTCGCTGCACGCCTGCCGATCCGCCGGTGGCCGCTGGACCGGCGGCCACGACATCTCTGGCCACTGCTTCCTTCTGCTGCATTCGGCGCTGTTCCTGGCCGAAGAGGCCGTGGCGCCGTTGCTGGCGGCGGCGGCGGCGGTTACTGCCCCTCGCCAGCCGCCGGCGCTGGCCGCCGTCCGCCGCGCCGTGCTGGCGGCGACGCTGGCTCTGGTTGCCGTGTGGGTGTTCATGCTGTTTGCCACCGCACGCTACTTCCACGGCGCGGCCGAGCTGCTGTCGGGGACTGCGCTGGGCGCTGGGTACTGGTTTGTGTTCTATCAGGCCCGTGCTTGGCTCTAGC
>JANBPA010000007.1:33139-49819 GCA_027575275.1 Coemansia sp. RSA 2711
CTGTAGCCGAAGCTAAGCCGGCGGCTGCTACTGATGCGCCGGCTTCTGTCGAGGAGGTACAGGCAACCCCGGTAGCAGATACTGCGGTTGAAAAGGAAACGTCTTCAACTATAGAGCCAGGATCTAAAGCAAAGGCCGTGAGCGAGGATAATGCGGGAGATACCAGACCTGGACCGGTTACCGCAGATGATGCTGGGCGGGGCTTTGCTGAAACGCAAGCTGCACAATCCAATGATACAGACAATGACGATGCTGCTGGTGCGCTCAACGTAGCCGCGGATCCGTCGACACTGACATTGGCTGATGACGGTCAAGCCAATGAAACACAATCCACTGACACTCGTGGTGCTGAGGAAAGCAAGTCTGTTGTTGAAGACCAGGCTGAAACAACTGTACCGGCTGTCTCCATCAAATCCAAGGAAACCGAGCCAGCTACTGATAGCAAAGCCGAAGAGACGGAGTTGACTGAGGAGACAGAGTTGGTCGAAACTAGCATTGCCGAGGAAGCTGGGTCGGCTGAAGCGAGCAGCAACTCCCAAGAAGGCGACACTGGCAACTCTAACAAAGACGAGTCAGGCAGCCCCAAAGACGATGCGCAGACTGGGGCTAGCAAGGTCGATGATGGCAGCGATGCAGATGATGACGGAGGAGGCGACAGTGCGGATGGAGGCGAAGAGAATGATGCTGCCAGCGAGGAGCCCGAGATTGAAAAGCCGCGTGTTCAGGTGTACGGATCGACAGTATCGGGCAACCGCACCTACAAGAAGCAGGCCAAAGAGCTATTTACGATGCTGGAAGCCAACGAGATCGACTTTGAGTTTATCTGCATTGCCGCCGACGAACAGGCGAAGAAATATGTCCGGCGAAAGGCGCTGGGCAACATGACCATTCCGCAGATATACGTGGACGGCGAGCTCAAAGGCTTCTTTGACGATGCATTCAAAGCCAACGAGATCGACGAGCTGTACGAGTGGCTGGGCCTGGACGAGGAGCCGTTCGAGTACTAGTCGCAATGAATTGGATGTAAAAACAAGTATTCGCAAGCTCCAAACGTGAAATAACAATGATATTAATCTATTTGAGGACATCGACAGTTCCATTGAGATGGAACCGGAACCTCTGGCCGCGCCAGACAACCGTATCGCCGATGATGGCCACGATCCACAGCGGCAGAGCCAGCGCTTCGCGACAAAGCCAGCTGAGCACAAACCAGGGCCAGCTGGGCGGCGAGCCGCGGTTTATCCGGTAATAGAACAGCATGTCCATCCCGAACCAGCACAGCATGAATGTGGTAAACGTTGGCAGCATATGGTATCCATAGAGGTGCTGGAGTGCCCACGACGTCAGCAAACCCAGCATAATCGATTCCGTCAGCGGCTCGTACAGCGTGGCGGCTGTGACATTGTACTTGCGCGTGCGTACCCAGCGAATGCGGCGGCTGCAGTACTCGGCAAATCCGCCAGTGTCGGCGGGCTGGCAGGCCAGATCGCCGGTCATGGTGTGGCCCCAGCCCGAGTGCCACAGCGCTTGGCCAATCATGTTGTCCTCCGCTAGGTACTGGCCAAAGGATGCCAGTCCTCCGACGTTATCCAGAGCACTTTTGTAGTAGAGGTTCGACTTGCCCATCAGACAGCTGGCAATGCCAAAGGCATTTATGGCCAGGTACATTCGGCAGTGGTTGGTGGTCAGGAACGCGTTGTCGAGCATTGCGGCAAACGTCGCCGGGGCCTCGCTAAACACGACATGATGGATGACACCTAGGCGCTTGTTGTCCAGCAGCAGATCCACCGATCGGCGCAGCGTCCCGGGGTCGGTGTACACGTTCGAGTCGCATATCCACAGCAGGTCGTGCTGCGCCTGGTCAAACGCCTTCAGCATGTTGTTGACTTTGGGGTTGATGCCAACGTTATCCTTGCCAACCAACACACGTGCATTGATTTTCGCGTAGCGTCCGATTATTTCGTTGATCACCTCAATGGCTGGATCGTCCGGGTCCTCTGCGGCAAACAGGATCTCGAGCGGCCCCGGGTACTCCTGGCAAAAGCTGGACTCAAGGGTGCGCTGCATGCCTAGGTCGACGCCCTTGACCGGACGGATGATTGTGACGCCCGGATAATCCTCCGCCGGGCGGTCAACGAAGGCTCGGCGCCGCACATAGCGCCGCTGCACCACACAATGCGAGATGACGATCAGCAACCACTGGAACGCAGCCAAGCCTAAAACGACGTATGCAGCTAGGTTAGCGTTGACTAGAGAGCCGCGCAGGCGGATGCCAGCGGAATCGGCCGCAGCGAGTGCGTCTAGCGTGCTCGCGCCAGGGCTATTGTGTGCAGATGCGGCGTCCATAGCGTTCTGGTGCAGGTCGTGATCACGAGGCGCGCGGTCAACGTGCACAATTGCTGACGACTGCGGTTGTGGGAAGCGTGCACAAAACCCCCCGGCGATGCTGCCGGGCAGAATAGAGGAGTAATGAGAGGGTCAGGCTGGACGCGAGCAGACAGACGTAGAAACGAGAGCAAGCACCGCGTGGTCTTGGCTGGTAGCAGGTAGAAATGCGAGCAATAAACTTAAAAAGAGCGTAAATGCATCGAAACGCGGCCTTCGCAAAGGAGAAAAGGCCAACTCCGCTGGGTGCGGAGTTGCAGTGCAAAAAATAATAATGAGGGAGTGTGAAGAAGAGAGGGCCCGGACTTGTCTCGGCGGTGGATTCCGATGCGCGTGCGTTCGTCGCCAGAATAGGAAGTTTCGATCAGCCAAGGATATTAGGATTACCTACGCTTGATCGGATGAGTGAGGCGTCAAACGACCGAACGCAGGCAAGTGCTGCAGCGCTACGAACAAGCTTTATTTCGCGATTACTAATACACCAATATTTTTAGCCAATGTCTGACGAATCGGCGCCGCTGTTCAAAAAGAGCCGCCGGCGAGGCGCAAATATTCGCAAGCGTGCCGCCGACAACAGCGAGGCTGCCGGCAACCCGGTGTCCGAAGAAGCGGCGGCAATTGTCAGGAGCGATGAGGGCCCTCGTGCAGCCAAGCAAATAAAGGCGACTGCAGCCACTAAGCTCGATAGGGAAACTGCTTCTAAATCCGACGACAGCCAGCCTGCGGATAGCGTCGAGTACCATTACAAGCGTGCAGTAGATGCGACTCGCACCGAGGAAGTTGATGCACCAGTAGCCAAGCTAAACCCCACCAAGGCGCAGGGCAGCGCGGACGGCGACGAAGGACTGTACAAAGGCAAGAATGCCTACACCAACCGGGCGGTCGGCACCGGCACATTGCGCGCTGGGCCAGTCCGGGGTCCGACCAATGTCCGGACTACGAACATTGTCGATTACCAGCCCAACGTGTGCAAGGACTACAAGGAGACCGGCTACTGCGGCTACGGCGACTCGTGTATCTTCTTGCACGATCGGGGCGTGTACAAGACTGGCTGGCAGCTTGAACAGGAGTTTGAGGAGTCGCAGCGCGGCGTGCGGCACGACAACCCGCGTATGTGGCAGACTCCCGGGTCCGACAGCGAGGACTCCAAGAAGCCCGACCCTGCAGATATCCCGTTTGCGTGTCTGATCTGCCGCAAGCCATTCAGTAACCCCGTGGTGACAAAGTGCCAGCACTACTTTTGCGAGGCCTGCGCCCTTGCGCGCTACCGCAAGTCGCCGAAATGCCATGCGTGCGGCGCCGCAACCGGAGGGGTGTTCAAAAAGGCAAAGAATTTGGTGAAACCCTAACCTTTGAAGATCGAATCAATTGCCTTGCCGTAAGCCGGGTGCGAGATGGCTGGATCGCATCTTTCCTCCGCTTTGAATTTTTGTATTCTATTTTGCGAAATGCCCGGTAATTCCCGCGACGACCGCGATACGGCCACTGGCTCGCTGTTCGACCCGTTTTTTGCGCGCGGCGTGCTGTTCGACACCCGCGACGTGTTTGACATGGAGCCGTGGCCGGCGTTCTACTTTGACCGAGCAGCACTGCTCCGTGGCGGCCGCATTCCTGAGCCGCCCTATGCGCGACTGCTCAGGCGACTGGGGCTGTTTGATCCCATTGAGCTGCCACCGGTTGAGCGCAGGCCACAGCAGAGCACCTTCCCGCTTGTCGTGCATTCGGCCACGATGCCACAGCCACCGGTGAGATCCGACGACGATATCTCTGCAACGCTACGCAGCGTGTCAGACGAACTGAAGCGCGACGGCAGCCGAATCATTGGCTCGATCGGCGAAGTGTTTGACGAGACCTCGCGCTGGGCGATGGGCAGCCTTCTGGGCCAGCTGCGGGGCGCGGCGGACCATATTGAATCTCGGATGCAGGACCACCAGGCCTCTGACAGCGACCGGGACCGCGATCGCAAACAGCCATCATCATCATTCTATCAAGCGTTGCGCAGCGACCTAATCACTAACTTTGATCGACTGTTTCCCGAGCCTACCGAGGACGAGAAGCGCACGTGCAGCTACTACCATATAACCACCCGCACCATGCCTGATGGATCGGTAGAGACGCGCAAGGTACTGCGTGACAATGACGGCTCGGAGAAAACCACGGTTATCCGCCACTTTCCCGACTCTGACCAAGAAGACCAGGTCACGGTCACCACCGCCGACTCGCCAAAGCGAATTGCGGACGAGAGCCGTGATTAATTAATTAGCAACAATAAACCAGTGGTGTGTATTCAGCCTTCGGTGCCAAAGTAGCGGTCGCCAAAGATTCCATAGCCTGACTTGATAAGCAGGTCATCCTTGCCAATGTGCGGATCCAGAATGGCTGCGACAATGCGTACGCTCGGAAAGGCGGCGTGGATGGCGCGTGTGCCTTGCGGCGTGGCTAGCAGCGAGATAAGCACAATGTTGTGCTCTGGGACGCCGTGATCGAGGCAGATGCGAATTGCCATCATTGCGTTGGCGCCCGAAACGATGGTCGAGTCCATAAGCAGCACCTGGTGCGCAGCAATGGTCGGTGGAAGCTTGGCGTAGTGCAGCCGCGGCTCGTGCGACTGGGGGTCGCCGACAATGAGGATTTTTCCGTAGTGTGCCGGTCGCACCACGCTGCGCAGCGCCTTCTCCATGACGCCGCCGGCACGAAGCACCGTGACACCTGATACCTCCGACGCCACCTCAAACCCGTGGTATGGCTGCCCCATGGGAGTTTCGACGGTCCTGGCTGCCAAACGGAGCATTCCCAGCCCGTACTCTATCACCAGCCGCGACAGCCGGTCAGAGTAGAATATAAAATCGTCGCGTGGCGTGGTGCGGTCGCAAAGAATTGTTTGCATGGCGCGCACTTGGTTAGACTGTGGCAGCACAAGCAGCGCATTGTCGGCATCGCCAGCATCGCTAAAGCGGTCTACCAGTGCCGGGCGCATCAGGACCGCATTGTGCTCGTTGAGCTGGCGCTTGACATGCTGGATCATCAGGTCGATGGCCACGTCGTTGTCCAGTCCCCGCGGGATAATGACGTCGGCATTGTTCATGGTGGGACGCACAAATCCGTCGTATGCCGGCTTGACAAACCGGTCGTACTGCTGCAGCACGCCCAGTGGATCACGGGCGCGCTCGGCCACGTCGCGTTTGATGCGGCGGGCCAGGCACACGTCGCTGTCGGTGTCAACAAAGATCTTTACGTCCATCATGGCCAGAATCTCCGGATCATAGAGCGCAAAGATGCCCTCAAAGATGACAACTGAAGCGCCGTACACGTACTGCGTCTCGGCGCTGGGCGAGTGGGTGGTAAAGTCGTACTGTGGAATGCGTGTAGCCAGCCCTTGCTTGAGGCTGCGCAGCGCCTGCAGTGCCGATGCATAGTCGTAGCTCGAAGGATGGTCAAAGTCGTGGTTGTTTAGAAACGCCTGGCGCGACTCCTCGGGCGACAGGCGTCGGTAGAACGAGTCCATGCTGACAATAACCACCCACGGCACGTTCAGGCTCTCTACTATCTGTCGCGCCACGCTGGTCTTGCCGCTGGCGCTGGCACCGGCGATGCCGACCATGTATGCCGGGATGTTCTGTCCGTTGGCTGTGTACCATGGCGGGCGTCCGGCGCTGCGCAGCATCAGTGTCGAGCTAGTTGTGTTGGTGGCAACCATTCTGGCGGGCCCTCTTCTGTACAAATACTATGGCAGCCACGGACGTGTTAGTAGGCGAGATAACCACAGGCGAGCAGCAATAGAAGAGAAAGGCGAGCTGGGCCCAGGAACTCCAATCGAAACAAAAGTATACACCCACCCACGTGATCTGTGCCAACAGACCGACGACGTCACAAACTTTGGGCCGGGTTCTTCTTTGCGTTCTGCCTCCAAGAATTTGCCCACTTTATTGCCGAGCACGCGCATTCAGGCGCAGCCCATCTCTCATTCAATCTTCCGCTTCAGTATAGCAGACGCCGCAGGATCGAAAGCAGGCCGCCGCAAATATGAGCCGCGGCGAGCTTGCGCAATACATAACGCTGACCGTCGCCATAGCGGGGCTGCAGTTCGCGTGGTCAGTGGAGATGGGGTTTGGGTCGCCGTATCTGTTGTCGTTGGGACTGAAGAAGTCATTGGTATCGCTGGTATGGCTGGCCGGGCCGCTGTCAGGGCTGATCATGCAACCGCTGGTGGGCGTTCTGAGCGACAAGTCGACGTCGCGGTTCGGACGGCGACGGCCGTACATTGTGGGCTCGACGGTGTGCTCGGTGCTGTGTCTGGCGGTGATCGGGTGGACGCGTGAGCTTGCGGGCGGGCGTGCGACGCTGGCCGTGTATCTGGCCGTCGTCGCGTTTTACTTTCTCGATTTTGCGGTCAACTGCTTACAAGCCAGTCTGCGCGCGCTGATAGTCGACGTGCTGCCCGCGTCGCGCCAGGACGCCGGCACTGCATGGGCATCGCGCATGATCGGAATCGGCAACGTGGTCGGGTTCCTGATGGGGTTTCTGGACCTGGTGCGCCTGCTGCCGTTCTTGGGGTCCACGCACATGCAGGTGCTGACTACCATAGCCTCGGCCGTGCTAGGCGCGACCGTGGCAGTCACCTGCTACTTTACCTCTGAAACGCCGCTTCTGCAGCCGTCACTGAGCAGCAGCGACGACAATCTCCAGGCGTTCAGGGCGCTGTTTACCTCGCTGCATGCGCTGCCGACTGTTATCAAGCGCATCTTCCGTATCCAGCTATTTGCGTGGATCGGATGGTTTCCGTTTCTGTTCTACGGCACTACTTATGTCGCCGATCTCTACGTAGCCGCTCACAGCACCGATGGCGGCACTGATGCGGAGCTAATGGAGCGAGGCACACGCGCCGGCTCGCTGGCGATGTTTGTGCAGGCTGTGGTCTCACTCGGCTCATCGATGGTCCTGCCGCTGTTCACATACTCGGCGGCCACCGGTTCGCTGCAACCGCCACCGCCACCTGCTGGTTCCATATCGGTATTTGAGCGGGGCATGCGGGCGCTGCTGGCGGTGCGCGCGCGGGTGGCGGTCAGCCTGCCCACGATGTGGGCAATATCGCTGGGAATAGCCTCATCGGCAATGATGCTGACGCTAGTCACGTCAACGGTGGCTATGGCGTCGGTGCTGCTAGCCGTGTGCGGCATATCGTGGGCCGTGGCCATGTGGGTGCCGTTTTCGATGATCGGCGAGACCATCCGCGGTGGATCTAACCGGACGTTGGGGCGGCAGCAGATGCACGCGGCGCCTGGCGGCGCCAGCGACTATGTGCAAGTGGCAATGGGAGATATTCCGCTGGAGGCCATTGATAGCCACAGCGAGGATGGCTCGGGCCAGGAGCCAGATCTGGACGCGCGGCCGCCGTCCGAGCCAACCGAGCTGTCGGCAGGCACCATCCTGGGCGTGCACAACGTGTTTATTGTCATCCCACAGTTTATCACCGCGTTTGCCAGCAGCCTTATCTTTGCGGTGTTTGAGCACTTGCAGGGCACCGCACCCGACGCCGCCGGTGGGCAGCACGCGCGGCAGATTGCGCTGGTAATAAGCCTGGGTGGGCTTTCGGCGGGCGTGGCGGTGTACCTGAGCTGGCAGCTCCGCCGTCTGGCGTAGAGGCAAAACGGAGGGGGTTTAATTCAGAACAACATCCCAGACAGGGCACAAATGCAACTACAGTACACAGAGAGGAAGGGGGGAAATTCAGTTGGTGGCATCGTTCAGGGCAACGCAGACCACGCCCTTCTGGTGGCCCTTGAACTCGCGGATGATCTCGCCCTTGGACACGTCCCACAGCGCAGCGCGCGTGTCGGTAGACACGGTGACCAGGTAGCCCGAGTCGCTAGAAAAGGCGGCATCCCATACCCAGCGCTGGTGGTAGTTTAGCGAGTGCACCAGCTCGGCGCCGGCCTGCACGACCTCCTCGCGCGACCCGGGCGCGGCCGGCATGACGCGCTCGGTCAGACGCCACAGCTTGGCGGAGCGGTCGGACGAGCACGTAACCAGGAGCAGGCCGTTGGAGCTGAACAGCGAGCGCGTGATGCGGTAGCCGCCGTGGGCCTCAAAGTTGATGTACAGCTCCAGCTCGACGGACTGGCCGGCCTGCGGCGACGTGTCGATCAGCAGGCGGTACACAAAGACCTGGCCCAGGTTGTTGCCGGCCACGACCAGCTGGCCGTTGGGCGACACGGCCACGGAGCGCACGGCCACGTCGGGCTGCGGCACGGCCTGGCACAGAACCTTCTTGTGCCGCCAGTTCCACACGCGGATCAGGCCGTCCTGGTCGCACGACACGAGCAGCTCCTGGCGGCTGTCGGGGTGGATGGCAATGTCGTTGACCGCGGCGCCGTTCTCCAGCTTATACTTGCAGCTGCCGGCGTACACGTCCCACCAGCGGATCGAGCAGTCCTCGCTGCATGTGGCCAGGAACTTGTAGTCCTGCGTGAACTCGACGGCGGTGACGTTGGCCGTGTGGCCGTCCAGCTTCAGCACCGGCAGGTCGGACGAGCCAAACACATCGTACAGACTGACGCTGGGGTTGCCGGCCACGGCCAGGTAGTGCTTGTCGCTGGACAGCGCCATGCGGTTGATTTGCGACTCGGTCGTGTACGGAATCGTCCGCGTGCAGGTGCTCTTGAGCGCGTCCCACATGCGGATTGTGTGGTCGTAGCCCGCGGTCACGAGAATTACCGGGTTGTCGTCCATGTCCAATAAAAGCAGAGAGAAAGGGAGGCCAAGAGTGAAAAAGAAGACGACCCAACTGCCCTTTTCCCGTCTCTTTTCCGTCTCTTTCTGTAGTTCTACCTCCTTCCAATTCAGCACAGCCGCAATGAACATCACCCAAAAGATCAACGACGCGCCGCTGGTCTACGCAGTCGAGGCACGCGGGCGCCGCGAGCACCGCGACGACTTTGACGACAGCGTCGACGACCCAATCGACGCCGACGAGGTGTACGACCTGATCCGCGACATCACCGATCCGGAGCACCCGCTGACGCTGGAGCAGCTGCACGTGACCAACCGCGAGCACGTCACCGTCGACGATGCCGGCAACCGCGTGCTGATCGAGTTCACGCCAACCATCCCGCACTGCTCGATGGCCACGCTGATCGGGCTGTGCATCCGCGTGCGGCTGCTGCGCGCGCTGCCCGAGCGCTTCAAAGTCGACATCCGCGTGCGCGACGGGACACACCAGTCCGAGGCCGACGTCAACAAGCAGCTCAACGACAAGGAGCGCGTGGCCGCCGCGCTGGAGAACACGTATCTGCTGGACGTCGTTCAGCAGTGCCTCGCATCGGCCGCGTGATCCTGCCGTGTATATTTGATTTGATCAGGCCCCGGGCTTTTTTTTCTTTGCTCAGCTTCGCAGCTTGGCCGTCTCCCTTTAGCTCTGTTTATTTCGTTCTAAAGCTCCATTTGTCACACTATGGTACGTTTGTGCTGGCCGCATGGCCCTGTAGAGAGATTCCACCGGCTAAACCGCGAGTACTCCCTGTGTAGCCCAACAACAAACGCAAGCGCCTAGGCAAGATCAAAGACAAAGACAAGGCGCATCCGTACTCGCGCAAGGCACGGCAGATCAGCCGGGCCATGAAAAAGGAGGCAGTGCTGGCCAAGGCCAAGGGCGACCGCATAAACGCAGCCATGGCGCGCGGGCAGAGCGTCGTGTGGTTCCGGGACCGCATAAACGAGGACGACCTCAAGTCCAAAAAGACCTGGACCATGGCCGAGCTGCGCGAGCTGGTCGGCGAGTACCTGCGGCGCAACGACGAGGAGATCGAGGAGCTGCAGCTGAAAAAGAAAGAGACGCGGGGGCTGCTGCCAAGGGAGACGCTGTTTTTGCAGGTGACCGAGACCGAGCATAAGGAAGCGCGGTTGGCCGGCGTCGACGTCCCCGATCTGACTAATGGGCTGGTAGTCAAGACACTGAGGATCTGGGACGGCGATGTCAACTCGATCACCACCATCAAGCGGGTTAATTGCAAGCCCCCCACCGATGGCGACCGGCCAGAGGCAGCGAGCAAAGGTGACGCCGACGAGCAGGCAATCTCCCAGGCCACCGGAATGGTGGTCGGTTAGAGCTGGTTACTGTGTGCGAGATGCAAATAACATGGAATTTTTTATCAAGGCTTTGGATCTGAACCGCAGCTCGACGTATCCGGTTCATCAGACTGCCGGCCGATACGACAGGGCTGCTGCCTGAGTTAGAAAGCCCCTTGTTTCCTTTTCTCAGCATTAATTTTTTTCTTAGCCTCTTTCTGCAACTGATCTGCCAATGTCGGGCGAATCGGCAGACGACGACCCGACGGTCGACGACTACCATACGGCGTCACAGGGGCTTATTGTCCAGCTGGTCAATAAGGTGCTGTTTCGATTCGGGTCGCAGTCGCTGATACGGCGGCTGCTCAACGGCCGGAGTCTGAGCGGCCGAGATGCCTCGGGCCGGCTGCTGACCAGCGGATCGCACCGCGCGCGCAAAGGCAGCCGGCGCGCGGGCACACTGTCCACGGCCGCGCTACTGGCAACCACGCCCTCGCTGGGCGAGTCGCCGTCGCTGCTGTCGGGGTTCACTGCGTTTATGAAGCACGATCAGCAAGAAGCTGGGTCGCCGACTGCGCACACGTGGGAGCAAGTGCCGCCGCTAGAGCTGTCGCCGGCGGCATTTGCGGCCATGGTTGCAGCCACGCCGGCCGATCTGGTGCCCGAGGTGCTTGCAGCCCGCAAGGACGAGTATGGGGAGCAGCTGCGGCGGCTTGAGAAGGCGCGGAAGGAGCTGGTTCGCCGGCTTGCGGATCTGGACGACCGGATCTTGCAGGCAGTGGCAGAGCGGCGCAATGTCGAGGAGCAGCTGCGGGCGGCCCAGGGCGAGCAGGAGGCCCGGGGCAGCGACAGCAGCCGGCCTACAAACAGCCGCAGCACCAGCTCCGAGGCCCGGGCACCCAGCATCACTAGCGGCGGAGCAGCGCCAAACAACCAGGTGACCGTAGAAGATGTCAGCGACGATGACGCAGAGATTGATACCGCGCAGCTGTACGAGCCCGATGACGCACGGCGGCTGCGCAAGCTGGTCCATGCGTGCCCAGGGCACTACGGGGCCATCACGGCGCTCAGCTGCGATGCCACGCTGGGGCTGCTAGCGTCGGGCTCGCTGGACACGCAGGTGCGGATATACGACATGGACTCGGGCGAGTGTCAGCAGGTGATCGGCGGCCACAGCGACATCATCCGGCAGGTGCAGTTCCACGAGCGGTTCCTGCTGACAGCCTCCAACGACAGCCGCATCCGCATGTGGGATCTGTCGCTGCTGGACTCGGTCAAGCCGCGGGAGTCGACGCTGGAGATGCTTGAGTCGTTTGCGCCTCCGTCGTCCGGCGACGGCGAGCCGTTTGCGGGCCCGGCGCTGACGCTGCAGTCGACGACGCCGCCAATGACGCCGTCGATATACCGGCACACAGCGCCGCTGGAGCTATGCTGCGAGACAACGTTTGTCGGGCACAGCGACGCGGTGACGTGCTTCCAGGCGGCCGGGAACACGTTGATCTCGGGCAGCGCCGACAAGACAGTGCGCGAGTGGGACCTGGGCAGCGGCGAGATGCGGCAGATCATCGACGTGACCTGGGCCACGCGCGACGCGCAGACGCTGCGGGTGTCCAGCAAGCCGGCGCCGCAGCTGCCTGCCGGGCATCGGCGGGCATCGTGGGCCAGCAGCAATAGCAGCTCGCCAGCGTTTCTGCGGGCGGCGGCGGCCGACGCTGGCGTGCGGGGCACCGACGGCGGCGACGGCGGATTCATCGGGGCGCTGCAGTTCTACCAGTTTGCGCTGGCCACGGGCTCGGCGGACGGGTGCCTGCGGCTGTGGGACCTGCGCACAGCGCAGGCGCACCGGCAGCTGTTTGGGCACACGCAGGCGGTGACATCGCTGCAGTTTGACGAGCGGTCAGTGGTAACCGGGTCGCTGGACGGAACGGCGGTGGTGTGGGACCTGCGCATGGGGCGCATGCAGCAGAAGCTTGTGTTTGGCGGCGCGGTGAGCTCGGTGCAGCTGGTGCAGGCGCAGCGGGCGCGGCTGTACGCGGCCGAGTGCTGGATCGCTGCGGGAGACGCGCAGCTGCACCACTACAAGGCCGACGCGATGCAGCGGCTGAGCTACGCGTCGGACTACGGCGCGCTCAACAGCAGCCACAGCCGCGGGCTGATCGCGCGCTGCAGCTCGGGCGACGCGACGGTCACGCGGCTGCACTGCGCAGACCACGGCGTGTTAGTCAGTGGCGACGCCGAGGGGGTTGTCAAGCTCTGGAACGTCTGAGACAAATAAAGATGTGAAAAGTGTAAATACAGGCCCTAGACGTCGCCAATGACGGGCGTGCTGACGCCGGGCGTGCTGCGCGACTCGGCCAGCGGGCGGCCGGCGGCGTGCGCGTCGCCAACGTCGTCGATTGAGTCGAGCAGGTCGCGCACCTCGGCCGGCATTGGCGGCGCGCGGGCACCGGCCCCGGCGTCGCTGTCGTCGCTGTCGCTGGCCGGCGCCAGCGTGTCGATGACGTCGCGCGAGTGGGCGGCGGCGCCCGTGGCGGATGTCCGCAGCGGCGCGGGCCCGCGGTCGCCCTCGGCCGCGTGGACCGCCAGCCCGTCGCGTAGCGCCGCGCGCAGCTGCTCGACGTTGATGTGCGGCGCCACAATCGAGTCGCGCCGCACGTGCACGTCCCAGTCCACCGAAACGCGCGCGCGGATGTCCTTGACCTGGTCGACGGCGTTGCGCGCGCAGCCCGCGCCCGCGCAGCCCGCCTGGCACAGCACCTGGTCCGCCGCGTCGCTGTCCGGCACTGCCGCCGCGGCGCCGCCCGAGTAGCTCGCAGCGACCCTGGGGCCCAGCAGCCCCAGCACCACGCTGCTGTGCAGCTGGTCCAGCAGCTGGCTGGCTGCAGCCACGCCCTGGCCGGCCTCGGCCGTGTCGCCGGCGGGCAGCGATGCCAGCGACGGCGACGCGCTGCCGCCCACCTCCGCCGCACGCAGCCGCTGCAGGCATACGTGCTCAATGCGGCGCTCCCAGAGCCCGTGCGCGCGCGCCTTGCCGGCCACGCGGCTCACGTGCGTTTCAAGGTCGCTGTTGAGGTGCTGCGCGGCGACCTGCGCCCACACCATGGCCAGCAGGGTCAGCCACGCGCCCGCGCCTGCATCCGGCGCGCAGCCGTCAACCAGCGCCAGCGTGGGCGGCACGCCGCGTGTGCCCAGCGTCCGGAGCAGCTCGCACGCAATAGCCGCTGTGCCGGCGTAGCCCGCCGCCTGGAACTGCTGCGGCTGGGTGTGCATGCTGCGCAGCGCCTGGCCAAGCTTAGAGTACGCAGCCGCAACCAGCTCTGGATCCGCCGGCAGCGCACGGCCACGGTCAGCGCCGGCAAATGCGGTGCTCCGCAGCGCCTCGCAGATGCAGTCGGCCGCCAGAGCACAGCAGTTGGCGCTTTCGTGGGCCAGCAGCGTGAACAGTGGCGCGGCGGCAGCCAGCGGCAGCGCCAGCGGCTCTTGGCTGGGAGCGGCGGCCGCGGCGCTGAGCCTGTTTGCCCGCAGCACAATGTACAATGCCTGCAGCAGCCACAGCTGGCGCTCGGTTGCGGCGGAGGCCTCGGCGCCGGCCAGCCGCATCTGCGACACGAGATACGCGGCCATGTCGGACAACTGGTCGCCGTAGTACTGGTGCTTGGCCAGCCCGCCAATTGCCGCCAGGAGGTGGTAGTAGTCCGACATGTGGTCGGGGTGCACCGTCGAGCCCGATGCGCCGCCGGCATCTGGGACGGCTGGCTCCGTGTCTTCGCCGTCGCCTCTGCCATCGTCGTCGCTGGTGGCCGTGCTCAGCGCCGCGGCAAACATGGCCTGGTCGGGGCCGGCCAGCTGCGTCGAGTCCACCGACTCAAGCAGGTACGTCACCAGCACATTCAGCGCCTCCATCACCGAGATGCCAACCAGCACATACGGCTTGCAGAACAGGCGCTCGAGGATGCGGATGACGCAGGCGCGGCGGCTGCTGGCCTTGCGCTCCCGGCAAGCATCGTCGGCACTGGCCGGCTGCTTGCTGGCCGCCGCGGCATCAGTGCGCTCGAGGTACAGCGGCGACGTCGAGAAGGTGCCGTCGGTCAGCAGCGCCAGCGTCTCGACAATGACCATGTTCTGGTCCTGTGGCTGCAGCTGGCCGACCACGGCGGTCACAATGCGCACGCAGCGTGACACGGGCTGCCACTCCAGCCCGCTGTCCAGATGCCGGAAGATCTCGGAGACCACAATGTGGGCGTGCTGCCCGTGGGCGCGCCGCACCAGCGTCGACACGCAGTGCCAGGCGCGCTGTCCCAGTTGTGCGTCGCTGGGCTGCGCGCCGGCGGCCAGCGCCGCCAGCTGGTTCTCGATGCTGTCGGCTGGCGCTGGCGGCTCGAGCCGCGGCGCGGCACCGATGCGGGCGGCCACCGCGGCGGCCACCAGCGGCAGCTCGTAGTAGCAGTCGTCGGCGTACGTGGCGCGGCTCTCGGCCACGGCCTGCACGGCACACAGGCCCAGCGCGGCGCGCGCGGGCTGCTCGTGCATGTACGCGACAAAGGTGCGGATCAGGAGCGAGTACAGCGAGCACAGATCCTTGTCGATGGGCAGCGTCGCGCCGGTGTGGGCGCTGCAGAACCGCACAAACGTGGCCGTGGCGGCCGCGGCCAGCCCGGCGTCGTCGGCGGCCAGCACCGAGTCGAGCGTGCCCAGCACGTCGCGCGCAAAGAAGTTGAGGTCGCGGCCGCACGCGTCCAGCAGCGCGTCGTATATTTGCAGGCCCACGGCGACGTCTGCGCGCCGCCGCCGCTGCACATCCTTGGCGATGCGCTTGGACAGGTACGCGCCGACCTTGGTCAGCTTCGCCGGCTTGCTCTGCACGTAGTACACCAGGTACGACAGCTCGTTGCTGCTGGGCGCGGCGCCGTCGGTCCGCTCGGCCGGAAAGCAGCGCTCGACGAGCGAGGCGTGCTTGACGTAGCGCCTAAACACCGGGTGGAACAGAATGAAGTCTGAGGGCGCATGGGCTGAGGTTGACAGTTGCAGGCGCAGGCACGGCAGGCAGTGCGGCAGGCATTGGGACGCGCTGGCGTGGTCCTCCTCCAGCGCGCTGGGCGGCTTGTGCGGCAGCTCCAGGCCGGCGTATGTGCGCATTGGCGGGTGCGGACGGAATAAATTAGAACACAGTAGCGGCTCCCGCGGACAAGAAAGAGGTGCCCCTCTTCCAGGCGGCCGCGGGCGGAGGAGACGTGTGCTGGCGGGTGCGCATACAGGCTTACCTGACGAGTGGGTTCATTGGGATTGGTGCGGTTCAATTGGAGGGGCGAATGGAGATAAAAGCCTGGGCCCCCTCCTGTGTCGCGCCATCAGCCTGTTGCCGGGCACACTGGGCCGGGCTGGGAGGAGTGTGCAGGATGGGTGGTTGTCAGCGTGTTTATTAGGAAGGGGGAGACAAACAGAGCTACATGACCGAGCAGCCGCAGCTGCCGCCGGTCTGGCTGGCAAACGGGTCGTGCGGCGGCGGGCCCCACTGCGACGGAAGCAGGTAGTCCTTGGTGGTTCTGGTAAAGTCGATGAGGGCCTCGCTGGCCTGCGACACCGGGATGCGCGGCAGCTCCAGCTGCTCCTTCAGGCGGCTGTTGTGCTCGACGATCTTGCGCAGTTTGTGCTCCGACATGGCTGGGAGGGGGTGCTAATAGTGGAGAAAAGGATGCGAGGAAAACAAGGGATGGGCGAGCCCGGGCGGCAGGCCGGGTTTCACCTGGTGGCTTGATCGGCAAGCGAGAGAGGGATGTGTCGCGCATGTGCACCGCCTGATCCCACACATTGTCTCTTTTCCGCAGGTTCACTCCTTTCTGCGATTTAACGAATTTGGGGTATATACATCATGAGCGGAGACTCGGAGCCTCCGGGCGACGTAACCGAAATGACTGAGCGGCGGGCGGAGCCGGGCGGGGCAGGCTCGGACGCGGGCCAGCGGCCGACGGCGCGGCGCGCAATGGTTATCGGCGGGCTGTCGCTGCTGGTGTGCATCGTGTCGTTTGTCGGGCAGACGGCGGCGACGCGGCGCGTGCAGGAGACGTTTGAGCACCCGTACCTGATCCTGTGGATCTCGCACTCGTTCTGGATCATCATGCTGCCGCTGCACACGGCGGTTGAGAAGCTCAAGCGGCGCCCGCGGACGCTGGCGGCGCTGCGCACCGAGGTGCTTGTGGCGTCGGCGGCGCTGCTGGTGCAGCGCGGGCAGGC
>JANBPA010000007.1:49919-60645 GCA_027575275.1 Coemansia sp. RSA 2711
CGGCAGATCCGCGGCCGGCGGGCCACGCCAGCGGCGTCGACGCAGACGGCGTGCGCGTGCGCGCGACATTCAAGGACGACGAGGACGAAGAGTCCGGCGCAGAGCCGGCGGCGGGCAGCATTGAATCGGCGCGGGCGCTGGCGGCGCGGCGGCCTTGGTGGGTGGTGGTGCGCGTGGCGGCGCTGGCGGCGGCGCTGGTGGGGCTGCTCAATGCGTCGGCGTATCTGTGGTACGTGGCGGTTGCGCTGACCAGCATGTCCAAGGTCACGGCCATCTACAACACGTCGTGCTTCTTTGCGTATCTGTTCTCGGTGCTGCTGCTGGGCGAGCGTGTGCGGCTGGCCAAGTGCGCGGCCGTGGGCGTCAGCATCGTCGGCGTGGTGCTGATGGCGCTGGCCGGCCCCGACGCCGGCGCCACGGCCGCCACGCGCAGCTCCGAGCTGCTGGGCGACGCGCTGTCGCTGGCGTGCGCGTGCGGCATTGGCCTGTACCAGGTGCTGTACAAGAAGTACGCCGTGCCGCGCGACTTCCACTCGCTGTACGCTGTCAACTTCATGACGTCGCTGCTGGGCCTGAGCACGCTGGCGCTGTGCTGGCTGCCGGTGCCGGCGCTGCACGCCGCGCGCATCGAGCGCTTTGCGCTGCCCAACCGCGCCCAGGCGCTGCTGATCTGCGCCAACGCGCTGGCCGGCGTGGCCTTCAACGCCGGCTTTATGATTGCGCTGGCGCTGACGTCGCCGCTGTTTGCCGCCGTCGGCGTGATGCTGACCATCCCGGTCATGGCCGTGGTCGACATGGCCATGCAGGGCCAGCTGCTGGCCTGGAACGTGTTTGTGGGCGGCGCCGCCATCCTCGCCGGGTTCAGCATCCTAACGCTGGCCGAGTACCACGACAGCGTACGCAAGGCGCAGCGCGCCGACGACGACAATGACGATTAGAGTGTACTTTTTATCTATCTGGTTAGCTGCAACCCCCCGCTTTTTATTTCTCTCTCCCTCTCTCATTTCCCAATGGACGCGTTTCTGTGGAACCACCTGCTGTACCTGCTGTGCCGGCTGCTTGGCGTGCTGGCGTCGCAGACGCTGGCGGCCGTCGACGCCGTGTCGAATTGGTGGCATGCCGCCGCATGCATTGCGCTGGCGCTGCTGCCCAAGGCGCGCACGACCTTCCCGGTGACGCGCCCGGCGCCCGGCTTCCACCCGGGCGTGCTGGTCACCGGCACTAGCTCGGGCATCGGCCACGACTTGGCCGTGGCGCTGGCTGCGCGCGGCTACACGGTGTTTGCCGGCGTGCGCTCGTGGGAGGACGGCGCGCGCGTGGAGGCTGGCTTCCTGGCATCGGTAGGCGGCGATAAGCTCTGCCGCGACAAGCCCTGCCGCGACAAGCTCTGCCGCGATAAGCCCTGTCACAACAAGCTCTGCCGCAATGCGGGGGTGCGGCCTGATAAGCTCCAGGCCGAGGTCCACTCGGGGCACAGCAGTGGCGAGGGCAGCGACAAGAGCGCTCCTGGCGCGCGGGCTCGGCGGCAGCGGCGGCGGCGTCCGCGCACACAGGCGCCGCGCGCCGAGACCAACAGCGCCGAGCCTAACAGCCCCGAGCCCAACAGCCTCGAGCCCAACAGCACCGAGACCAAATGCGAGACCGAATGCGGGACCAGCGGCTCCGTGGTTCCGGTGATCCTGGACGTGGCCAGCGCCGAGTCGATCGATGCAGCGTTCGAGGTGGTTGCGGCGCAGCTGCGGCGCCGGCGCATCCCGCTGGCCGGCGTGGTCAACAACGCCGGCGTGACTGCGTTTGCGCCAATGGATGTGTCGGCCCCGGCGCTTGTCGACGACTGCCTGGCCGTCAACTTCCGTGGGCCCGTGCGCGTTGCGCAGCGCTTCATGCCGCTGCTGCGCGCCGCCCGTGGCCGCATCGTCAACACGTCCAGCGTCATGGCGTGGCTGGTCGGCCCGGGCTTTGGCGCGTACTGCGCCAGCAAGGCCGCGCTGTCGGCCGCCAGCCGCGCCTGGCGCTACGAGCTGGCCGCCGACGGCGTTGCCGTGTCGGTGCTTGAGCCCGGCATCACGCGCACGGCCCTGTGGCCCAAGCTCGAGGCGCAGCTCGAGGTCCACCACGCGCGCCTCAACGGCCGGCGCCCGCTGCCCGCCGACGCCGCCCGCTACTCGCCCATGGTCCGCCGCATCCGCGCGTCCAACGGCCTGGCGCCCGCCTTTGCCCTGCCCACGCGCCACGCCGTCGCTGCCGCCCTGCACGCCCTGACCAGCCGCTATCCTAAGGCCACCTACCGCGTCGGCTGGGACGCGCGCCTGCTGAGCCTGGCCACCTGGGTCGCCAGCGACGAGGTCGTCGAGTGGGCGTGCCGCGCCATCGGCATCGTGTCCGAGTCCTGACCCCGAGGCCTGACTTCGAGGTGACTCGGGCGCTGAGTCGGCGCCCCCGTCCTTCTGCAGCCTTCCACGACTCTGCCCTGTTTTGCTGCCCGCGAAACCTGCTGCCTCCAGGGAAATCCGCCCTGCCCGATGACGTAATCCACGTCCACCTTAAACGTGCCTTGGCTCAAGGAGCGAGACTGCAGTGCTCCAGCGCCGACAACTACCTCTATCCAAGAGTCTTTTATTCCTCACAGAAAGGTCCCGGCTGCCGTCTCTCTCTCTCAACTACATTTTTTATTCACGGCTTCCCAGGCAATATTTTTGACCCGGTGCCCGGCCCCCTCTTTTTCTTTATCCGCTCTTGCTCTATCCAATTGCTCTATTCATTTGCTCAATTCCGCCCAAAAGCGCATTCCAATATACCGGTGCCTCCTGCCAATCCAAAATTATAAGCTCCATGGCCGACTTTGTGCGTCTCACAATATTCGGCACCGTCTTCGAGGTCACCACCCGCTACACCGACCTGCAGCCCGTCGGCATGGGCGCCTTTGGCCTGGTGTGGTAAGTATGCCCCCCTTGGAGCCAGCTGCCGGCCCTGCTGCAAGGGATAACCCCCCGCTCTGCTCGCGCTGAAGCGAAAGCTCCACCACGATCCTTCCTCTCTCCTCAGCTCAATCCTCCCTCCTGTAGCTCCGCCCGCGATCAGCTGACCGGCCAGTCGGTTGCTGTCAAAAAGATTATGCGCCCCTTCAACTCGTCCGTCCTGGCCAAGCGCACCTACCGCGAGCTCAAGCTGCTCAAGCACCTGCGCCACGAGAACATCATCAGCATGAGCGACATCTTCATCTCGCCGCTCGAGGATATCTACTTTGTCACCGAGCTGCTCGGCACCGATCTGCACCGCCTGCGCCAGTCGCGGCCGCTGGAGAAGCAGTTCATCCAGTACTTCCTCTACCAGATCCTGCGCGGCCTCAAGTATGTCCACTCCGCCGGCGTCATCCACCGCGACCTCAAGCCCTCCAACATTGTCATCAACGAAAACTGCGACCTGAAGATCTGCGACTTTGGCCTGGCGCGCGTGCAGGACCCGCAAATGACCGGCTACGTCTCCACGCGCTACTACCGCGCCCCCGAGATCATGCTGACCTGGCAAAAATACGACGTCGCCGTCGACATCTGGAGCACCGGCTGCATCTTCGCCGAGATGTTCGAGGGCACGCCGCTGTTCCCCGGCAAGGACCACGTCGACCAGTTCTCCATCATCACCGAGCTGCTGGGCACCCCGCCCGACGACGTCATCCAGACCATCGGCAGCGAAAACACCCTGCGCTTTGTGCAGATGCTGCCGCAACGCGAGCCCGTGCCGTTTACCACGCGCTTCCCGACCATTGACCCGCTGGCCATCGACCTGCTCGAAAAGATGCTGGTCTTTGACCCGCGCAAGCGCATCACCGCCGCCGAGGCCCTGGCCCACCCCTATCTCGAGACCTACCACGATGAGGCCGACGAGCCCGTGGCCGAAACCGTGTTTGACTGGTCCTTCAATGACGCCGACCTGCCCGTCGAGGAATGGAAAGTCATGATGTACAACGAGATCCTGGATTTCCTCAACGTGGCCGAAGGCTCCACGGCCGTTCCGCACACCGCCGCCGCCGCCGCCGTCGATGCGCCAAATCCTGTGGCCAACGCCAACATTGCCGCCAGCTCAACCGGCTAGGGCGATTCATACAAGCTAGCTAATTTTTTTTAGTTTTTCAGTCCGCATTTCGCAATAATGTATCAATCCGCGGAAGCTGGGCGCACCCGAATCCGGCGGTCGCCGAAGCTCGGTCCCATCTTTGTTGATGCCAAAAGACAACCACCACATCTGTCGGGGGCGGCTGGTCTGACTATTTTTTCGTCTGGCTTGTTTAGGAAGCAGCCGCCATTGTTCCGCGCCGGACACAATATGCCGACTAATTCTCCCGTATTGAAACCATATACGCTCGCTGTCAGCTGAGCCTCCCGCCCAAGCCTCAGCCCGAGGCCTGACAATCCGCCACAAAGCGAAAACAGGGGAGGAGCCCAGTGCTACATACAATCACCAAGCGTGGTTGCTTGCTGAGCTGCCCGCCAACAACTGCCGCCCAAAGGCCCCTAGCGCCCAGCATCCCGTTCCCTTCTTCCTTCGTTCACCCATTCTCAGTTGTACTCTTTCTACGTTTACTAGGCTCTCCGTATACATAGCCTGCATTTCTGCGCTAACGAAACTCCCTAATATTCCCCACTACACGTACCGACCGGCTGGCCCATGGACCACGCCGCTGCCGACGGCCTTCTGTTTAGCCGCATCTCGCTGCAGGGCGAGCAACGCGGCAGACGCGGCCTGCTCAATCTGATCATGGACTACTACAGCCACACCGAGTACCAGCCGTCGCGCGAGCAGATCGAAAAGGACAAATTCGTGTTCTTTGGCCTGATCCGCTGTCAGCCGTGGATGGCCATCCCCGCCGGAATCCTGATCCAGTTCTGCTACGGCTCCGTATATGCATGGTCAATATTCAACGGGCCGATCAACGAGCTGGTAACCGGGGACCCGGCGCGCGGCAGCGCCGAGATCACGTTCTACATTGCGCTAGGCGTGCTGGGCGTCACCGCTGCCATATGCGGCCCGTGGATCGAAACAAACCACCCCCGAAAGTCCGGCATTATCGGCCTGGTCGTGTTCTTCTCTGGACATTTGACGTCGGCGCTGGCCGTTTACGTGCGCATGATCTCGATGCTGTACTTTGGCTACGGCTTTGTGGCCGGCATTGGGCTGGGCATTGGCTATGTCTCGACCATCGACGCCGTGAGCAAGTGGTGGCCGCGCGCACGCGGCACCGCTGCCGGCTGCGCCGTAATGGGATTTGGCGGCGGGTCGCTGGCCTTTAGTGCCATCAACAAATGGCTAATTGACAGCACCAACCTGCCACTCACCTTCCTGATCCTGGGCACGCTCAACTTTGTCGTTATGCTGGTGAGTATTCAATTCATTAGCCCGCCGCCGCCCGGCCACAACCCCGACGGCGTGGTGGTCCTGGATCCGACCGAGCGCCAGCAGTACGTCACGGGCTCGCAGGACCCCGAGAAAAACGCCCAGAACCCGCGCGCCTTGGCCGCGCTGGCTGCCGACCAGCCAACCCTGCAGGTGTCGCTAAGCGAGGCGCTGCGCTCGCGCGACTTTTGGCTGCTCTACGTTGCGTTCTTGGCCAATATCGTCTTTTGCCTGGTAATCATCTCCAACCTGCCCCGAATAATCGACGGTCTGTTTGGCATGGGCCGTCGCGAGCCGCGGCCGCCACCGCTACCCGCGTACATTGCCGTGTCAATCGAGGGCGGTTTCAATATGCTGGGACGAGTACTGGTGGGGCTGCTGTCGGACCTGATAGGCCGCAAGACCACGTTTTTGCTGCTGCTGGCGATCCAGATTGCCGTCATTTCGTTTGTGCCCGTGGCCATCCACGCCGACAGCTTCTGGGGGTTCCTGGTGCTGGTGTGGACGGCGACTGTATGCTACGGCGGCGGCTTTGGCATGATCCCAGCATTTGTTGCGGACATGTTTGGAATCAACAATACCAGCAGCTGCCACGGCGTTCTGCTGACAGCGTGGTCGCTGGCATCGATTGTCGGCGGCCTGGTGTTTACCGGCGTCCTCAACCACCTCATCAGCCACGGTGCCCATGTCTGGGAGCCGCATATCTACACCGCCAACTTTGCGTGGATGCTGGGCGTCACTGTTGTCGGGTTTGTGTGCTGCCTGTTCGTGCGCGCGTCAATCCGCGACCGCATGTTTCCCGCGCTGCCCAACCAAGTCCTGCGGCTGCGTATATTTGGTCGTGTATTTCGCGTGCTGTGCCTACGTCACGCCCCGCCTTGCGAGGTGCCGCCCGGCGGCCGCAAACGCCTGAAGCTGATGGAGTTTGAATACCTGTCGCGTCAGCAGGAGCAGGCCGCGTGGGAAGAGTATCTGGCTCTGCGCGCCGTGCAGCACCGGCTGATGAAGGAGCCCAACGACTGCTAGGCCCATTTCAATTGCAGTTTGTGTCTCTGAATGAAGCAGCCCAACCAATGCGCGTGTTTGCGCCAACAATCGGCCACAAATGGAGAAAAGGAGGGAGCCTGGGCTTGGAGAGGGGACGGGCACCGACACTATTGCCACAGCGGAGGGGGGAGCCGCGGGGGTTAGCGATACATCTAACCTGCTCTCTTTTGTCTCCCTCCCTCACATCCCTCCCTCCCAGCGAGTCACCCGGCTGACCGCCGTCTTTTCTTCTCTTCGCTTTCTGCGCCTTGACTGGGGAGGCAGCATGGTGTCCGCGGTCTGGGCGCTGACGGTCCAGCCAATTGTTTGCACAATCATTCACGTAATATGCACGCCGTATTCTGAACTCCGAAAACGGACAGTTCCCGGTCTGGTTCTCTGCACCATCTTATCTTGGGCAGGAACATCTTACGGCATTGGGCAGGCTGGACGCACGTTTCCCTTCCCAAAAAGAATGCTGTGCTTCGCTTGTTCGTGGTTTGGGCAGACAAGAAAAGGGCAGGAAGAATGAGGCCCGATTTGCGACGCGCTCAAGCGATAGTTTGTGTGCTTCCATAAATGGCGTGCTGCATCTTGGCCCGAGCCCAATCTGCTCGGCTTCAACAATGGCCTCCTTTTCCCCCTTTGCGCGGAAACCGGCACCAGATAATAGATTCGTTCCTCGAAAATAGGTCGGCGCGATAAACATGCGGTTGGCAGCTTGAGCGCTGGAGACAGAACGGCCGCCGAAATTGCGTACAATGTCAGCACCATTGTCCTCTCCGCTCCTCTGCTCCTCCCTCCCTCGCGTATGCTGCAATGTGAATGAAACCGGGTTTGCCGTCAATTCCCTCCGCCAACCCGCGGCTTTATAACTGCCAGCCGCTCCCGCCGCCTCCCCCCGCCGCCGCCCTTGCCCCCAGCCCAAACTGACTTTGCAACCCTCACTCGATCGCTCATCCCTCTCAGCTCACCGTCCACTAATCGTTAAATTGTTAAATTGTTAAATATCTCAGCCAGAGCACACACTATGCGGCTCCGGAGCAAAAACGCCAGCATCCATAGCATCGCCGAGGACGACATCAGCTTTGTTCCGGTCTGGTCTGACATTCCCAGAAACCCGGTCTTCTACCCGCCAACTTACACAGAGTCGTTGGCTATTCCGAAACCAAGCGCAACCAGCAATGTCACCGCAACCAGCGATAGCAAGCCCGTTCGCTTGCTGACCCGGCTACGAGCAATGCTGTTGCCAAAGGCGGCTGGCTCGCCTGAAAGTCGTCGTGCGCAGGACTCGCGCGATCACCAGCAGGCACCACAGCGATTCAGTACCCCAAGCAACGCCCACAAGTTGGCTAACCGCCCCCCTCGGCTGGAGGCCAGGTCGGCTGTGCGCGAGGACTCCATATCACCCGACCTATTCGCACTCGCAGACCTGGGATTTGCCTCCCGCACCAAGTCGCGCAAGCTCACTGAGCTGCCGCCGGTCCTGCGCAGGCCAACCGAGTCGCATGCCGATGCCAAGCGCCGCCGCCAGCACCGAGCAGCGCTCACCGCGTCAGTGTACCTGCCGCCGTCGTCGCAACCGTCAACCCGGCACTTTACACTGCCCGCAAACAGCCATTTCGCTGACCTCACGCATTTGTTCGAATCCGAGCCATTACCGTCTACGCCGCATAGCGATGACACGGTCAGGACTGCAGTACCGCCTCTGCCGGTGCAGTCGGCTGACGAGCCGGACGAATATGCCTGCACTCACCGCAACTCTAACAGCTCGGACTCGACGGCCATTCTCAGCCCTGCGGTGCCTGAGCCCAGCACAACCAAACACCGAGCCGCCAGTACTCTCTCCGGCGGCAGCCAGGCTCCGCGGATATCATACTCGCCGTCGCAGCGCACGCTCAGTGCCGCCGACTGCGACTGCGCTTACGACCACGCTGGCTTTATGTGCGCCGAACACTTTTTGGAAATGCTGACCGCCCAGGGGCTTGATGCAGTTGAGAGTCATGAATCGGGCCGTCGGCCGTACTCTGAGAGCTTCTCGGAGCACGCGCATATCTCGGGATCAAGCACCGGCCGGAGCGACGGCTTTGTGGAGCACGTTGCTCTGGCCCGCAGCTACCGGGCAATGCATATCCGCACATCCTGTGCCGACGCTGAGCTTGTGAAGACCACGTTTGACCTGGCCAAGCTGCTGCCAAACACGCCGCAATGACGCATGACGTTTATTATACTGTGTACAGAAACGCCCAGTTGACCTGGTGCCATGTTTTTTTCGTTTGTAGTTTGTAGTTTGTAGTTTCCCCCCGTTAATAGTTTTATTGTTGTTAAACCCAGATAGGACGTTGCTCCTCTCCGAGGGCCAAAGCGCAGAAAAACGAGCAGCATAAATAACCAATGTGGCTACTCACAGCTCTCGCCTGTGAAGTACATGAATGGTGGAATTGGCGCCCCGAGTTCAGGTGGATCACCGGCGCCCGCCCTTGGCTATCACCTGCTTAAGCCGTTTGTACTTGTCGCTGCTCTCGCGGGCGCCCGGGCGTTGCGTCAGCGGAACAGATGACACGGGCGCAACCGAGTAATCGCTAGCAACTTGCCTAGGAATCTGCGCCGTTTGCCGCCCACTGCCCTTACCGCGAAGGGTGGTCATTTGAATTGCGCCCGGCGTAGCATGCACGCCCGACGCCGCCGGCCGTGCGCTGGCATAGGCACCACGATTCGTGGTAACCACAGCCTCCCGGAGCTTTCGGTCGCGGTAGTCCGAGCTCAGGCGCAGAATCATGCGCGACCACTGCTGGATGAACTGCTCGCAAGTGCGGCGGTTGGTCTCGGGAATGCGCGGGCACTTGCTCATAAACAAGATGATCTTGCCAATCCCGCTCTCGCGCAGGTGGTCCCGGCGTATAGGCAACCGCTTCAGAATCGTCAGCATTGCGTTCTGGATGTCCAGACTAGGCAGGCTGCCGTCGTCTAGGGGCTCGAGCCACAGCCGGATCGAATCCACAATGTTGTTCTCCAAGAATGCTTCGTACAGATGCGACTTGCTCAGTTCGTCCATCACATCCGAAAGCATCGACAGCTTGTGAACCGCTGGCAGCCGATCTTTGTTGTCGTCAATGTCACGGTACGCCGCATCACGCATGCGCTTTCGCAGCTCCACAATCGCGTCGTCAATCGTTGCGTCGTCCTCGTCGGTGCGCTTGCGCCTGCGCTGACGTCCGGCACGCAATGCTTCGTCAATCTGCTTGTTTATGGCGTCCATCTCAGCCTGCTTGGGGTCCACGGGAGCTTCAGGCTCCTCGTCTTCGCCATCCTCCAGCGTATTGTCGATCGTGGCCTCTCGGCTGGACCGGTTGCTATCGGCGTCTGCTGGGTTGCTAGTGCTGCTGCCCAGGTTGCGCTTCGGAATCTTGGGCATGGCGGCCAGCCCAGTTGGCTCATTGTCCTCTTCGGGGTCTGTGTTATTGGCGCCCTCCAATTCATCGCCAAATAAATCGTCGACATTTGCATCAGCAGCCGGCTCGGGGCTGAGGCTCCTGCGTTCAGGCTCGGCGGGTTCGCCCGGCGACCGGCTTCCAACCGAAGACATTGTATAGTGAAAAAAGAGCGATTGCAGGAATGTTGGGAGTCACAGAGAAAACAATCGACGCGACAGGCGTTTGGCTGAAGGCAATCGGCCAGATCACGAGCTGGCATTGATCTGATCCGCCTGACTGCGGCAATAACCTGGCAGGAAAGGCGGCGATAAAACCGGGCCGCCGCGATTGCTCGCCTTTGGTTCATCCACTCCCTCTTATCACAATCCAATAACCAAGCTGACCATGAGCATCAAGGTAGGCGACGTGTTCCCGGACACGATCCTGACGTACGTGCCGTACGACGCCAACAACCCTGAGGCGTGCGGGCTGCCGCAACAGCTGAAGACGCACGAGGCGTTCAAGGGCAAGAAAGTGGTCCTGTTTGCCGTGCCCGGTGCGTTCACGCCAACGTGCTCGGAGCAGCACATGCCCGAGTACGTGCAGCGCATTGGCGAGCTCAAGGGCAAGGGCGCCGACATTGTCGCCTGCGTGGCATCCAACGACCAGTTCGTCATGCACGCCTGGGGCAAATCGTACGATGTCAAGGACGACATCCTGATGCTGAGCGACGCGAACGGCGAGCTGGGCACGGCGCTGGGCCTGGTCAACGACGGCACTGCCCGCCGCATGGGCCCCATCCGCCTGGCGCGCTTTGCCATGATCATCGACGACCTCAAGGTGGTCTACATTGGCGTCGAGCCCGCGCCGGGCGTCACCGTCTCTGGCGCCTCGGC
>JANBPA010000007.1:60745-110052 GCA_027575275.1 Coemansia sp. RSA 2711
GGCCTTGGCAAATGGAGCTGGGGTTGGCTCGTTGCGTCTCTTTCTCTGGAGGGTTTCGCTTTCTTTTCTTTAATTTTTCTAGGTTTCTAATTGCCAAATTCACAAACTTTAGCGCTATGGAAAGTACGTAACTCGCCTGGCGGTCCTTGGGGCGGCCGGGTGCCCGCAAATGCGCAGCGATAGACCGCCCTGACTGACTGTTCGTTGCTCCTGTGCTCTGCTGTGGGTGGAGGAGCCTTTTGCGTGTAGGCACAGTATTCAATCTCAAGGTAGGTCGCCATTTAAGGGTATCCGAGCGGGGGATTCCCAGGCACAGAGCTAAGCGCACCCGCACCCGGTCTGTAGTTTACAGCAAAGTCGCTCAAGAAGGAGTCAGCGCGCTTAAAGAAACAATCGGCAGGCGATGAGAAGAAAGTCAAGGCGTCGATCAAGGACGGCGACGTAGAGTCGGCGCGCATCCACGCATCGAATGCCATCCGCAAAAAGAACACCAGCCTAGATCTGCTGCGGCTGTCGTCGCGCGTCGACGCCGCGGTCAGCCGCATCGACATGGCAGTCAAGATGCAGCATGTAACAGGGTCGATGGCCCTTGTGGTCAGCGACATGGACCGTGCGCTGCGGAAGAACATGAATCTCGATGCAGTGTCGCAGATCATGGACAAATTTGAGAGCCAGTCCGAGAACCTCGACCTGCACGCAAAGTATATGGAGGGCTCGATGAACACCACAACGACGCTGTCCACGCCGCAAACAGAGGTCGACTCGCTGATGCAGCGTGTGGCCGACGAGGCCGGGCTGGAGCTGAGCCAGGAGCTGGGCGTCATGCAGGCGCCGCAAGAGCCGCTGCCCGAAGACACCCGGCTTAACGAGCGGCTGGCCAACCTGCGGAACGCGCTGTAGCACAGCCCGGCGTGCCGAGGGACGGAGCCCGCTCTCCAGTGAAGCGCCTGATCAGATCCGACGATCGATTGGGGGAGTGTGAGGGGTCTGGGCGGAGAAACCGCGGCGTGGGCTGATCTTTATCTCGAATAGCCGATGAGTAAATTTTCTTCTCTCTTCTCCTTTTGGAATATTCTCGCTTGCAAACTCTTCAACTTTTGCAGTCACCTTTGCTAGTTAACCAACCCACCACCTGTGCTTGGCAATGGACCCAACCAAGGCAATGTCGCTTTTGAGCAAGGCCTGCCCGTATCTGGCCCGCACCGGTCTGACCGCGCTGCAGGGCCTGGCAGCAACTGGCGTCAGCATCCCTGGCGCCTCCCGCGGCCTGGCAACGTCGGCTGTCGAGCAGGCGCGCTGCAGCGTGTGCCCAGGGCACACGGGTCAGTCGGCGCTGCTGGCCAAGGCGTCGCAGTGCCCAGTAGTGGGGCCGTCCATCCGCGCGAACGAGTCGGCGGCCAAGCCTGCCCAGCCACTGCCAGCAGCCTGCCCCTACGCCAAGTGCGCTGACCAGGCCGCGCCCAAGGCCGCTTCTGGTAAGTTTCTGCCGATATTGCGCGCATCCCCCTGCTGCGCCTCCTGTGGTTGCTACTGCAGCAGCGGGGGTTTTTTCTGCGCGATTAGATGGAGGCCTGCATCCGATCTCTCCCCCACGTTCACGTGCTAAGCTTTGACCCCCCACAGTAGATGTGCAGCCCGTCACCCACGAGACCACCGAGGCAGCCTTTGACTACGAGGGCTTGTACCAGGCGAAGCTGGCCAAGAAGCACGAGGACAAGAGCTACCGCTACTTCAACAACATCAACCGCCTGGCCGCGCGCTACCCGCAGGCGCACACGGCCAATGCGGCCAACATTGTGACCGTGTGGTGCAGCAACGACTACCTGGGACAGAGCAAGAACCCGGCCGTTGTGGACGCAATGAAGACGGCACTGGACACGTACGGTGCTGGCGCGGGTGGCACGCGCAACATTGCGGGCAACTCGGCGCTGCACCTGCGTCTCGAGGGCGAGCTGGCGGCGCTGCATCGTAAGGAAGCGGCGCTGGTGTTCTCGTCGTGCTTTGTGGCCAACGACGCGACGCTGTCGACGCTGTGCAGCTCGCTTCCCGGATGCGTGATCTTCTCGGACAAGATGAACCACGCGTCAATGATCCAGGGAATTCGCCACTCGGGCGCGCGCAAGCATGTGTTTGACCACAACGACTTGGGGCACCTGGAGCAGCTGCTGGCGCAGTATCCGCGCTCGACGCCCAAGCTGGTAGCGTTTGAGAGCGTCTACTCGATGTCCGGCACGGTCGGCCGCATCCCTGAGATCTGCGCCCTGGCTCGCAAGTACGGCGCCATCACGTTCCTGGACGAGGTCCACGCTGTCGGCATGTACGGCCCGCACGGCGCCGGCGTGGCCGAGCACTACGACTATGCCGCCAGCCTGCATGCCCCGGCCGGCCAGCGCATTCCCGGCTCGGTGCTGGACCAGGTTGACATTATCACCGGCACGCTGGGCAAGGCCTTTGGCATTGTTGGCGGCTACATTGCCGCCTCGTCGTCTCTGGTTGACATGATCCGCTCGTACGCGCCTGGCTTTATCTTTACCACGTCGCTGCCGCCGCCCATTGCCGCTGGCGCCGTCGCCAGTATTGAGTATCTGTCTGCGTCGCAGCGCGAGCGCTACCTGCAGCAGACGCACACGCGCCAGCTCAAGGGTGACTTGGCCAACGCCGGGATTCCAGTTGTGCCCAACCCGTCGCATATTGTGCCGGTGCTGGTGGGTGATGCCGAGAGTGCCAAGGCGGCGTCGGACATGCTGCTCGCCAAGCACAACATTTATGTGCAGAGCATCAACTATCCGACCGTGCCTGTTGGCGAGGAGCGCCTGCGCATCACGCCCAGCCCCGGACACGACAACTACATGCGTGCTCGTCTGGTGTCTGCGCTGGACAGCGTCTGGAACACGCTGGGTCTCAAGCGCACCGTTGACTGGGAGCGCCTGGGCGGCCGCTGCGGCGTCGGCGAGGACCGTGCGTTCTCGGAGCTGCACGTCGGCTGGAAGCGCGGCGTCGAGCATGTGTGGGAGGACACCCAGCTGCAGCAGGCCCACGACTACGAGCGCACGCGCAAGGGCGGCGTTCCCGTCACTCCCATTATCCCCGCTACCGTGCAGTGCGTGCTCCAGAACTGAGCACCAGCGCTAGTCTTTTTTTTTGCTGAAGCCCGCCGCTCCATGGCGTCTTGGCTTACAGCCCGAAAATACATTGGCGATGATAATCTGCCGATCGCGGAAATTAAGCATCTGATCAGCCTGGAGCCAAAAAGTTGCCGAAAATTGCTCCTTGGCTCTGCGCATTGGGTTCTCCTGTCTGTAATTTTGTTTGTTAATTCAGTGCTTGCGATCGCCTCAGTCCTCGCTCTTTTGGCGCCCGTTCACGCGTCTGCTTTAGAAACCACACCCAGTAAATAGCGAAAATGTCAGACCACGAGGAAGAGTACGTTTAGGCTGTCCAGTCTGCTGGCACGCGCATGGTTTGCTCAACCACCTACTAACAAGCTTTGTTCTCAAACCACCCGCTGTGATGATGTAGCTTCTATGAGAACGAGCCCGAGGTAAGCACTTTCTCTGGCCACCGTCCGGCCGCATATATCTGGCTGTTCTCCAGCACGTAGCTAATACAAAGCCCGCCTGCCACTTTGCCTGTAGTTCCGCGATGAGGACAACGACATGGAGATGCAGAACCCGGACGACTCGGTCGAGATCTTCCTGCCGGAGAACAACATTGAGCCGACAGCGTCTAGCGAGCGGATCACCACGCCATACATGACCAAATACGAACGCGCGCGTATTCTCGGAGCGCGTGCCCTGCAGATCAGCATGAATGCGCCGGTAATGGTCGAGCTGGACGGCGAGAGCGATCCGTACGTGATTGCGCTCAAGGAGCTGCGCAGCAAAAAGATTCCGTTCGTTATCCGGCGGTACCTCCCCGACGGCAGCTACGAGGACTGGCGGGTTACTGAGCTCATTGCTGACTAACCCCCGGTTCTTGGTTCTCTGGAGGCAGGGATTTCTTCGATTCAATAAACCGCCTATTCTGTTGTTCACCTGATCAAGTTTTGCCTGGTGAATCATCTCCCGATCGTTGCAGTCACATAATTTTTCTTTCAAAACCGTGCAAACGTTTTCGTGAGACCGGTTGCTTTCTTCTGTCCTCAATATTCTTTTGGCTTCCAATTTGCCAGCATTCTTGCCGCCTTCGGATTACAGTAAGTGCCCTCTTGTCTTTTGCTTGCATATTTTTCTTTTTTTCTGCTTCCAGCCTAATGCTGCCGTTGTTGCCACGGACAGCAATCAGTAAACCCCGAACACTACAACTAATTTTGCAGACTGCTTCCGTCGGCACACTCTCTAGAGAAAAGCTAGTTCCATTCATGTCTGCCTCGAAGAAGCTCAACGTTGACCGCTCCGCCCTGGAGCAGCTGCTTCTCAAGCGCTTTTTCTTCGCGCCATCGTTTGGAATCTATGACGGGGTCAAGGGCCTCTATGACTACGGGCCCACCGGTACCGCGCTCCAGCAGAACCTGATCAACCACTGGCGGCAGCACTTTGTCATCGAAGAAGACATGCTCGAGGTCGACTGTTCGATCATCACGCCGTCCAAGGTGCTTGAGACCTCTGGACACGTGGCAAAGTTTGCCGACTGGATGTGCCGGGACACCGGCAACAACGAGGTCCGCCGCGCCGACCACCTGGTCGAAGAGGTCCTAGAGGCCCGCCTCGAGAACGATGCGCTTGCCCGTAAGTTGGCCGCAACTTCGATTAGCGGCGACCAAAGCGCGGCGGCGCCCAAGCCCAGCGGCAAAAAGACCAAGAAGGTGGCCGCTCCCACCAAGCTGGACGATGCAGTTGCTGAGGAATACCGCAGTATCCTGGCCAAACTCGACAACTATGACGGTGATGGCCTGGGCGAGCTGATCTCAAAGTACGACATCCGCAACCCTGAGACCGGCAACGCGGTCACGCCCCCGGTCGCATTCAACCTGATGTTCCAGACCAGCATTGGCCCCGCCGGCACGCTCAAGGGCTTCCTCCGCCCCGAAACTGCCCAGGGCCAATTCATGAACTTTTCGCGTCTGCTAGAGTTCAACAACCAGAAGATGCCGTTTGCGTCGGCTATGGTCGGCCGCTCGTTCCGCAACGAGATCTCGCCGCGCTCGGGGCTGTTGCGCGTACGCGAGTTTACCATGGCCGAGATCGAGCACTACGTCGATCCGATGAACAAGAACCATCCGCGCTTTGACGAAGTTGCCGACATCAAGCTGCCACTGCTTCCCAACGCGGTCCAGCTCGAAGGTAAGACCGAGACGGTGATGATGAGCATTGGCGACGCTGTCAGCCAGGGTGTGGTTGACAATAAGACACTGGGGTACTTCCTTGGCCGCATCTACCTGTACTTGGCGGCAATCGGCATCCGGACCGATCTGCTCCGGTTCCGCCAGCACATGAAGAACGAAATGGCCCACTATGCATGCGACTGCTGGGATGCCGAGATCTACACCACGTATGGCTGGATCGAGTGCGTTGGCTGCGCCGACCGCTCGGCATACGATCTCCGCGTGCACTCGGTGAGCACCAAGAAGAAGCTCTGCGTGCGCGAGACTCTTGATGAGCCGCTGGTGTACGAGAAGCTGGTGTGCGAGCCCAACAGCAAGGTGTTTGGCCCCAAGCTGAAGCGCGCGGCAAAGCCAGTGCAGGAGCACCTCGAGTCCCTGGCGGCCGAAGAGCTAGCCGAGATCAAGGCCACACTGGCCAGAGATGGCAAAGCCACGGTTACGCTTGCTGGTACGGCTGTGGATGGCGACTACGAGATCACGGCTGACATGCTCACCATCGAAAACAAGACCATCATCGAAAACGTGCGCGAGTATACGCCAAACGTCATTGAGCCATCGTTTGGCATTGGCCGCATTCTCTATGCGCTTATCGAACACTCGTTCAGCGTGCGCGCCGACGATGAGCAGCGCGGGGTGCTGAGCTTCAACGCGCTGATGGCGCCGTTCAAGTGCCTGGTCTTGCCGCTGTCTGGCCATGCCAGCTTTGCAAGCTTCCTGCATGAGGTTGCCCGTCGCCTCCGCGCCGCCGGTGTTCCGACGCGAGTTGACGATGCGGCTTCAGCGCCGATTGGCCGGCGGTACGCGCGCAACGATGAGCTCGGCATGCCGTTTGCGGTCACCGTGGACTTCCAGACCGTTGAGGACAACACGGTGACGCTGCGTGAACGCGATACCACCAAGCAGATCCGCGGATCGCTGGAGGAAATCGTCGGGCTCGTCACAAGCCTGGTTTCGGGCGCTACCACCTGGGAGGAAGTGCTGACAAAGTACGAGCTGGTGGACACTGTGGCCAAGAACGACGCCTAATAACTGCAAATACAGCCTAGCTGTTCTAAATTTATAAACGGTGAATACACAAACCTGGATGTTTAAAGCAGCTTTCGCTTCCGAGCCCGTTCCAACGAACGCTGGCGTTGGGCAGCGCGCTTGGCCTTTTGACTCTGGTTTTTACTCAGCGGCGCATTTTCCAGGCTGCGCTGGAAGAATTCTTCGACCGAGCGCTCGTCCAGATCGTCCAGACACAGCTGCCCAAACCGTCCCCGACGGAATGCCCGGAGAAAGAACTGCACTGCTTTATCCGTATCAAGCTCGCCGCCTTGCCGCAGCGCACCGATTCTGGTGCCCAGCTGCTGGAGAAAGTCGGTAATGTCGTCTGTAGGCCGCTCAATGCCGAGGATGCTGCAATAGTCCAAACCAGCAAAGCGGTTGAGCCGAAACAGCAGGTAATCGGCGAGCACGTTTTCGTCGGCAATATTGTCCTTGATTCCGCCGGTTAGCGCCACCTTGATGGCAGCTATCGGATCGGGAATGAACGGGATCATCACGCCAGGCGTGTCGACCAGATACACTGGTGGTGACTCCAGAACACGGATCTTGCTGCTGAGCGACCGGGTCACGCCGGGCTTGGCGCCGGTGTTGGCGGCCTTGCCTCGATTAAGTCCTGTCCGTCTCAACGCATTAATGAGCGACGACTTGCCGACATTGGGCATGCCGATAACCATGATGACCAGCTGTGGATACCGGATTGGATCGCTCTTGGCCATGTCCCGAGCAACGGTTAGAATCTGCCTGACACTCTGGTTGATGCTCGTGTCTGTGAATAGCACGTGTTGACCCCGCTTGTCCATCTCCTGGCGCACGGCAGCCTGGATCGCGCTTGGCGCAAGATCAGCCTTGTTGTAGACCACCACTCGGCGCTTGCCTTTGATTATCTGCTCAAACTGCTTGTTGATTGATGACAGGGGTATCCGCGCGTCGCGGGTTTCTACTACGAGGTCGACAGTGCGCATTTGGTCCCGCATTTCCCGCAGACCCGCCATCATGTGTCCCGGAAACCAGCTAATCGATTTTTCGTGCGAGAACGACGTGCGCACGAGCCGCAATCCGGTACTTAGTGCCATATTTTCCGAAACGAGCTGCTAGTCGTCGGAATTGATAATATTGTCGGGTAGGTGAAATTGCTTCGATTGGCTGTACGGTTTGCGTATGGGACACGGTGGTGACCAGCGGTGCCAGAAGAATTTCAGGGCTAAAATCCGTACACGTAAGCTACCAGCGCGCCGGGCATGTCGTAGCAGTAGATTAGGTGCCCCATTAGTGCAAACAGAAGACCCAACAGTATGCTGCACGCGTTGCCCCAGCCATTGCCGCCGCCATGGTGCTCGGTTTCCAGGGCTGGAAACGTCATTCCGGCTGCAAATGGAAGCAGGCTTACAAACAATATTAATGTTTGTCCGGGGCGGCTTCGATAGGCAAATCGCCGCGGCGATAGCTCCTGTAGCTGTCGCCGCACCTGTGGATGGAGCCACGAGCCGAGATGGAGGCTGGCAAACATAGACAGATAACCGAATGCACACGAAGGCACTACAAGCGCAATTGTTCGTCAGAGTGAGTAAGACAGAATCATAGATGCACCACATGCCAAACGGGGAGCAAAATTGACTTACAAGAGGCTGTAAATGCCGGAAAGTAGCGCACACCCCGAATGGTGTCCACACCCTTGCATCTGCGATACGAGAGACGAGCACCAGTGGTAAACGACCGGTCATAGTCGGCCGGATCCAGCTGGCAGCGGTCGAGAAAATCGGCTGCCAGAATAACCGTCGTTTGCTTGAAGATGGCGGTAAACAGCGCGCAAAAGCTCATCGCCATACCCAAGCCAAGCACCGCCAAATGGATATCGCTAAATGGATGTCTAAACCACCCAAGCCAGATAATCACAACGATTGCTGGAATGGCGGTGCTGAGTACGACACTGGCGCGGGTAATATCAAACTTGTCGTGATAATGCACCTGTTGGATGTAGGGATCAGTTACGATGAACGACACCGTTGCCGGCTCAGGGATTAGGATGATCTGCGATATGGCCGTAACGGCGACGACCACCGCCCAGTCCGACGCGTACAAGAACCAGGTCCGCGGCTGCCTGGCGAGCTGGAAGCCCGAAAATGTTGACGTGCTCTTTTCGACGGCCGGAATCGGCTCCTCGCTGCTCAATTTCATCAAGAGTGTTGCGGATATAGTAGTACAGGCTGATGCAGGGATGGATGGAGAGATATGCTGCCGTGGGGGACGGCGGCTGGTGGGCGCCAAGCGGGTCCACATGGCACCTGTGAACGTCAGCAAAGGGCCCCCCGCTCGTGTCTCTATCCCCCGCATGGCATATATGGAGCTCGGCTCGGTTCCGGAACCCAGCGAACCGATTGCGCTTTTTGCAATCAGCACGCTTTCATCTTCGGACCGACGTTCTCGCCGCGGGTCAGGTGTCTGACACCTCCTCCGAGCCTCAGGCAAAGGCGTGCACGTGCTGCCCGGCTTTCCTTTCTATAGTTTTTTGCCCGCGCTCTTTTTGTACTATTTCTACGGCATTTGCACGTCAATTCGCGCTTCAGGAAGACCCTGCCAACCGAGTTCAGGGCACGGAAAAGTAGCGCATCAAGCGCAGTATATAGCAACAACAAACAGCTCTCTGGCGGGCTTTATAGACACTCGAGTGAAATGGCACGCTCGCTGGAGGCCAAGGTCGCCATTCTTGGCAAGCAAGGTATGTTGGTAGCAACGCACATGCGGACACGGCCCCTCCCGGGTGCTGGTGCGGTAGCCGCTGGCTAACCCGTGTACCTGCTGTAGCTGTGGGCAAGACGTCGCTGGTAACCCGATACATTCACCACACGTTCTCCGACCGAACGCCATCGACAATTGGCGCGTCGTTTGTCACCGCAAAGATCGACGTCGACGACTGGGAATGCCGGCTGCAGCTGTGGGACAGCGCTGGCCAGGAGCGCTTCCGCGCAATGACGCAGATGTACTACCGCGGGGCCAATGCCGTGGTTCTGGTGTACGACATCACCAACGAGGATAGCTTCAAGGATGTCGACACATGGGTCCAGGGTAAGTATCAGCAAAATTGTAATAGTTGAGCGCGCGTGCACTTGCGGGAGGAGGACTGTAGGTGCTGAATCTTATATGCGTGCGGATGTAGAGCTTCAGCGGAACATCGATTTGAACGACACAGGCAAGTATACGCTGAATTGCGGACGCGCAGATACGTCATGGGACGGGGTATGCACGCAGACTAATGGATCATGTGAAGATATGGATTGTAGTGCTGCTGGTGGTGGGCAACAAGCTGGACTTGGCTCCGGAGCGGCGACAGGTCGACTACGCTCGCGCCCGAGCGTACACCAAGGCGGTTACCGGCGACGAGACCGCGCTGCTTGAGGTGTCGTGTCGCGAAGACTATGGCGTGATCGACGTGTTCTACGAGCTGGCGCAGCGGCTGGTGCGCAAGCAGACCGGTGGAGAGGCTAGCGACCGAGACGAGCAAACAGGATTGCTGAGCGGCAGCGAGCCGCCCGACCGGGCGCAGTGTCCCATATGGATTGGCGGCTCGCGGGGCGGAGTAGGCGCGGGCTCGTGCTGTTGGTAGCGCTCGCCGGCGAGTTCTGTCTGTGTTCCTATCTTTATCTTGCGTGCTGCCTTTTATTTCATTTATATACGAGCCACTGACCAGTGTGATAGTCGCCAGCCTGCCTCCAGTCAATACGCGAAGGACGCCATTGTTCGCATCGCCCGTGCGTCGGATATGCACGCCCATACGTCGGCCAGCAGTAGAAGCGCCCGGCTGTATGACGTCTTGCCAAGGCTGATTTTTGAATCAGCTGCTGCGCAGCCAATGGCGTGAGAGCAGGACGCCTCATCTGCCTGAACATCAGCGGACGAGGGGCACGGAATAAAATTGCTCGCATCTTGCCTTTGCTTCTTGATTTTTCACCTTTTGTTTCTCAGCTGTCTATTTTCCAATCTATCCCGCACGCCTTGAATCAGCAAAATGGTAAGTTGCTAGCGCCGTCTGTCCGGCAATGCGTGTTCAGGGTGCGTGGTGGCGCTGACCGGGCGGGCTGTGTACCCAGTAGGCCAGCAACGTCTCCAACGAGCAGCACATCAAGGAGCTCCGCGATGCCTTTGCGATTTTCGACACAGACAACAACGGCGAGATTAGCCGGGAGGAGCTGGGCGTCCTGATGCGGTCGCTGAGCCACAACCCCACGGAGGAGGAGATTACCGACATGATCAACGAGGTCGACGAGAACGGCGACGGCAAAATCGACTTCTCCGAGTTTATCGCCATGATGGCGCGCCAGCCCATGAGCGCCGAGGGCCCGGAGAGCGAGATTATGGAGGCATTCCGCGTGTTTGACAAGAATGGCGACGGCGTCATCTCAGCGCAGGAGCTGCGCCATGTCATGACCAGCCTGGGCGAGAAGCTGACCGACGCCGAGATCGAGGAGATGATCCGCGAGGCCGACGTTGACGGCGACGGCCAGATCAACTACGAGGAGTTTGCGAAGATGATGACCGGCAAATAAGCTGCGGCTGCTCAGTGGACCGATGCCGGCTCGGCGCGCTAGCTGAGGGCGGCTTCGGACACAATCCAAGCGTCTTACGTATCCATTTAGCTCATTCTTAGTCTCCGGGGGCCCAGCTCCACAGGGGCCGCCTTCTAATATAAACTTTATGTAAGCTCACAACAGCTCAGCCGGTTCCCCTTTTGGCATACCGGCAGCTCGGACCACCTGCCCCCATTTCTGCAGTCTTTCTCTTTCGAGTGTGCCTTTTTACTATTTTTTTTCTGTGTCTACTCGGTTCATCTGCCGCATTCTGCTCCAATTTGCACTGCTCGCCTCGGAAAAATGTGGTTGTCCGACTCGCAAAGTACGTTTGGCGGTGGTAGCAGCTCGCCGATGCCGGCTCCAGCGCAGTGTGCTAACTCGAATGTGAATTTGACCCTGTAGAGTTTGGTGTGGGCATGACGGCGTTTGGCCTGGCGCTGATCGGCCTGGGCGTGGTTCTGTTCTTCGACGCCGGCCTGATTGCGATCGGGGACATCTTGTTCCTGGCAGGCATGTCAATGATTATTGGCGTGCAGAAGACGGTGTTCTTCTTTACGCGGCGCGACAAGCTGCGGGGATCGGTCGCGTTCTTCGCCGGGTTCGTGCTGGTGCTGATAAAGTGGCCGATTGTCGGCATTCTGGTCGAGGCGTTTGGGTTCCTCAACCTGTTTGGCGACTTTTTCCCGGTGGCCATCAACTTCCTGCGCAGCCTGCCTCTGGTCGGCCGTCTGCTCAGCCTGCCGGGCATTCGCCAGGCCGTCGACCGCATCGGCGGTTACCCGTCCCAGTATCCCGTGTAATGCATGATCCTCCCGTTTCCATTCCTCCTCCTGCGCACGCCAAGCACGCCATCTCCACTCGTAGAAGCTGCTTCCGTTCCATATGTCTAATTTAAATACACGTGTATGCCGACGTAACAGAATCGACTGTGCCCGGGTCTACTGGCACACGTTCCCATAAAACCGGCAACATTGGTCGCTCTCTCCCTCCGAACTATCCGCCGGAGCCGGCAGACAGCGCCTACGCGCCAGACATTGCGCCCTGTAGCCCAGGGCAACCTGACACGCACCCACGCTGGGCGGGAGGGATGGCGCTGCCGGGTCCGGCCCGGCAGCGTGGATAGTATCCAGACTCATTCAGCTGTGGTCGGGCCGCTTTTCATCGCTGTCCAATGTATACCGATTTATGGTTGCACGATTTAAAAATTACAGTTCCTCGTGTTTTATGCAGCGGGCCCTGCCGACGACTCCTTCAGCATCCGCCAGTGCTCCAGCGAGCATGCTGGCTGCGACGCAGCCGTGTACTTCTTGGCCATCTTGCAGCCGGTCACTGCGCACGCTGGGACGGGGTTTGGATATGCGGGCGCTGCTCCCTTGCTTGTTGCGGTTGGGAACAGGTCGGCGATGGTCGTGTCCTGGGGAAGCAGCAGCGCGCACTCAATGTGTACCGGCGGGCTTTCTTCGCCACCAGCTTCGGGGTTTCCGTCGGCAGCACTCTGCGGCCGCCGACGCTGAATGTATCTGAGCTGCTCGGGTTCTGGGTTGCTCTCAACGCTGCCAGAACGCGTCTCCGCCTCTTCGGTAACCTTGTTGCGACCCTTGGACGTTTGCTTGTTTAGCAGCCGATTGATTGTGTCGTTCTTGATCTGCTCCGCGCGCTGCAGACTCTGGAACTTGCGCCGCCGCGCGTGCTCTGACTTGCGAAGCGCCGCCTCTTCGGCCGAAAACCGGCTGCGCTTGGCCTGTGCCGGCAGCGACATCAGTTCCTCGCCGGTTTCACGGTTCAGCTTGGCACGCTGCCGCCGCGTCATGCTGGTGGATGCCAGCAACAGCTCGCCCTCGCCCTCGCTCAGCCCCGACACTACGTCCAGTTCCGGCTCGCCTTCGCCGTTGCTTTCGTCGGACTCGGGAAGCTCCTCGGGCTTGCTGCTATCGACATCTCGCAATTCATCGCCTTGGTTGCTCCCAGGCGAGCGCTCATCCGGGCCATCGCTTGGCTCGCTGCCATCCTCGGCCTCCGAGCCCGACACGTTGTCGCTCTCAGTCTTGTCAAGCACCGCGAAGTCCTCAATCTCGTCGTCGTCGTCGTCTACCTCCGACTCCGACTCGGATTCGCTGGGAATGTCGCTTTCGCCGGCCCTGGGCCGCCCTCGGCCGCGCTTGCCTGCCGCTGCAGCGCCGCGCTTCGGCCCGCCGCCTCGGCCGCCTCCTCTTGGTCGCCCGCGTCCGCGTCCGCCGCGTGACCCGCGCCCACGCGTGGGCACCGGGCTGGCCGTCGCCGCCGCATCAGAGTCGCGGCGCAACCCACGCGTCAGCCGAGCCCGCGGCTTGGCAGGGTCCTCGGCGCCCGCGCTCAGCCGGCTCGAGCGCCGGGTGTTGAGTGCTGGCGACGCCTGCGGATTCGCGCTGCCTCGGTCGTCCCGTCTGCGCGCCCGCGTGCGCCGTGTGCTTGGCGTCTCGGGTTCGGAAGCTTCGCTCCCCGTGCTCGACGGCGTGGTGCTGTCGTCGTTGGTAATCTTGCGCTTTGGCGGCATTTGCAAATCGAAAGCAAGAAAAGGGCAAAGACGCGAAAAGCAAAAGAGACAAACGGAATTTCCCCTGCTCTCCCGTGTTGCGAGCCCGAACTGGTGCGCTCGCGGTTGGCCACGTGAGCACGCGTTTTCTTGAGAAAAATTCAGTTTATTCTGACGATTAAAAGGCGGATCCAGCCGGCTACTACTCCACGCGCTTGGGCTGGAGGATCTCGCCCTCAACCATGTCCTTGGTCAGGCCCAGCTGCTTTAGACACACGTAGTAGCGCTCAAGCGACTCGCGTTTGAGGTACTTTAGCATCTTGGCGCGCTTGTGCAGCAGCTTGGTGTACGCGCGGCGGTTCTGGTGGTCCTTGCGGAACACGCGCAGGTGCTCCTCCAGCTGGTTGATCCGCACTGTCCACACGGCCGCCTGCACCTCGGCCGACCCCGAGTCGCCCTCTGCCCGTCCAAACGTCTCCACTGCCCGCTGGATATTGTACTGGATCACGCCCTTGGCGTTGGAGTTCTCCAGCGCAACAATCCGCCGCACAATGTCGCCCTGCGTCTTCAGACTGTTGTGTCCCAGCCCGGGCAAAAGCTCGCTGCCGAATATGCCGTCAGTGCCCGACGCCGCCTTGGGCGCCACGTCGGTGATCAGCCGCACCTCGCTTGGCTCCACCAGACACGCGTACTGCCCCGAATCGGCGTTGCGACGCACCCCGCCTTCGCCCTCGCCAGCGGCCGCCGCCATGCTGATCGCTTTATCCTGCGCCGTGATCTGCGTCGCCTCAAACAGCCGCTCTGGGTGCTGCAGCGAGTTGAGAAACTTTGTGTCTTTCAGCTTGCGTAGCTGCTCCATTGCCAGCCGCGCCGCTTCGGCCTCGGCGGCCCGCTGCGCTTCCAGCTCGGCTTTGCGGTTGCTGAGCCGCTTGCCCTTGCGCTTGCTGCCTTTGTTCTTCGCAGAAGCAGCTGCCGCGGCAGAGCTGTGTATTGCGCGTGCCGCCGCCGCCGCCCAGGGCGTCGCCAGTGTGCCGTGCGTCAATCGGAGCATTGCTCGTGGTTCAAATTTAACAAGTCTAGAGTAAGGCGCCGATAGCATGTAAATGAAAAAAAGATTCGTCCTCAACTCTTGCTGGCCCATCCCTATCAGATCCACTCTGATCAAGCAGATCAACAGCCAGCTCAGCCTTTGGCAGTGAAAAAGCGCTTTTTTAACACGTCCGAGAGCAAAAAACACGTCTATTGGTGGTGGGCCAGAGCCTCGTACTCACGGATGGCGCGGATACCGTGGATGATCTCGGCCTGGCGTCGTGCAAGCGAGATAATGAGGTTGATGTGCAGCATCTCCTCAACGCATAGGTTGAGACCAGTAGCAACTGGTGACTGCGCCGTCAGCGCGGTGATCGATGCTGGGTTGCGCACGACTGCCCGGATGTGCCCCTTCAGCTCGTCAGTGAGCCAGCGGCTAAACTGCTGCGAGCTGTTTGAGCGGCTTGGGTGGTAGGGCATGTCGCCCATGTCAGCGTCAGTGTCGATATCCATTGCAATGTCGGCCATATCGGGAGAGTTCACCGGCATCGGTAGAGCGCTGTCAGCCGGAATCTCCATCTGCGAGCTGTCCGGCGTGATCTCGTCCTTGAATTTGTTGTAGAAGTAATACTCCTCGTAGATGTGGAACAGGCTCAGCGTAAAGTGCCAGATCGCATCGTGGAAGCGCCGCACATCCACCGCGCGGTTGGTGTAGCTGCGGTATTGGCTCTCGCCCGTGTTTGACAGCAGGTTGCGCTCCGAGTTGTTGGCCAGCGACAGCACGTTGGTCATGCTGTAACTCTTGGGCAGCATAGCCGCCGCCGCCGACGTGTTGCCCATGGACTCGGTCGGGCGCTCCCACTCGGGCTTGGCCGAATCCGAAGTCACTGGCGCGTTGCAGCGCTCAGGCACATATACGTTTGCCGTGTCATCGGCCTCAGGCTCCAGCAGCGCCTCGGAAAATGGTCGGCCAACTAGGCCGCGCGCAGCTTGCACCTCGGCGCCGAGGTGGTCCTCGTTGATCGAGAGCTGCTGTCGCAGATAGCTGCTGACAACCTCCCAGCGCAGATCCTCGTTCTGCGACAGATGAACCGGGCGCGGCGGCTGCGGCTTCTGGGTGGTCGCCGACTGCGGCTGGCTGAACGAGAACAGCGGGGTCCTTTCTGCGGCAGTCCGGGGCAGCAGTGCCAGGTTCAGCGCCTTGCTGTGAGCAATCTCCAGTGGCGAGGCGGTGGCCGGAGCCGAAACATCGCTGACATTTACGCTGGACGGAACCTCGCCGCCAGCGTACTGGGCCGTATTGATGTGAGGCACCGGCGGCGGCAGCTGCTGGTCGTTCGACGGTAGCTCGTAGCGGGAAAGTCGCTGGGCGCGCATGTGCTGATACGCGGCAAACTGCGGCGCCTGGCTGGACAGCGGATCGGGAATTGTGCCCAGAGAGCGGATGTAGGCGCTGGTGCGCGACTCAGTTCCGGCAATTTGTCGCAGCATCAACTGCTGCGCCTGGAAAGACGAGACGCCGGCGCTCAGAGGCTGCGAGTCGTAGCTGTCGGCAAACGCCGGCTGCCGCAGCCGGTCAATGAGATCAGCCGTGTTTCGCTCGATCTGCTCGACAGCCGCCGCCGAAATCTGCGGTTGCTGACGGGGCTCAAAGCTGGCCAGCAGCGGCGACGGCTCCTCGTATGATAGTCCCGGACCCGTCTCCGCCGGTATCAGCCCTTCGAACTGTGGAAAGTACGATCCGGCGGGGATATCCAGGTCGGGGGTCAGTCCACAGGCCGAGACAAACGAGCTCAGACCGTGGGCCACAGCCATCACCACAACCGTGTGCAGCAGATCCCGGATCGCGTTCTCCTCGATGGACCGGCGTGGAAACTCGTTCATCAGAGCCGGCAACGAATGGGCCGCGCCCGAGACCACAGATGTCGACAGGCTGCGGTGAACAGGCATCCGCGGCGACGGCAGGACGTTGCTGCTGTCGCCGCGCGCACGGTGCAGGTGATGCAGCGGATTTTCGGTGTGCAATCGCACATACTCATCGACGTAGCGCTGGACGTCCTGAGCAGAGACAAGCCATGGCCGGCTCACAAGCATCTGACCAAAGTGTGCCAGCAGCTGCGTTTTGGGTCCGGCGCTGGCGAGGCCGCGCGACATCCACTCTTCGTACACGTCGCCATCGTCGTCGTAGCACGAGGCCATAACACGAGACTCGGCAAAGCACACCAGCGGATAGCTTCCTGCTTGGGCAGCGCCGGCGGCAAACAGGTAGTAGGCCTCGGGCTCTTTCACGCTCGACCGATACACGCTGAAAACGTTGCCCAGCGTGCTGGATAGTGCAAACCCGCATTGCGGCAGCGGATTGAACAGCTGAAACAGATGCGGCGCGCCGTTGTGCCACTGGCCCTGCATGGCCTCGGCATACTTGCGCACCCACATGAGATGGGCCTGTCGAGTGGCCTCCTGGTCGCTGTTGCCCAACAGGCCGCCTTGAATGGCCGCGGCAGCGGCGGCAACCGCCGACGCATTGATTCGCTGCGCCGCATTTGCCGCAGTTCCGATGCCACCAGCGCCGCCGTCGTCGTCGCCATAGTCCGAGAACTCGTCCGAGGACGACGAGAACGAGTCGTCGTCCATGCCGATTCCGTCGGTCAGACGCAGCTGTGCAGCCAGCTTGAATTTTTCGGCCGGGAAGAAGAAAGACGGCCCTGACGCCAGCGCCTGCGGCACCGGCACCTTGAGCGTCTTTTTGGCGCTGTTGACGCGCGCCAGGATGTCGTCCACGTTTTTGCGCACACCGGGATCGGGATGCTCGAGCTGCATCCGCAACAGCAGCCGCAGCGTGTGTCGCAGCGAGACGATCTCCTGGATGGTGTCAAAGTCGGCCGACTGCTCGCCACCGTCGGCCACGTAGCCGGCGCGTCCGGCGGCGGCCAGCGCATCGGCAACCACGTCGTCCTCGTCGTAGGGCGTGGCACGCAGCGCATTCGCCAGGCCAGACATGGCGACAGTTTTGGGCTTTGTGCGCTGGCCGAGCATCCATGCGACCTCACGCGCCCGCATGCGGATTGCTTTGGGCAGTTCTTTTGGGGACAGCGTCTCAATGACCGATTCGGGATGCTGGCGCTGCTGCATGGCGATGTGTGCGCCTCTGGCCGAGCGCGCCTCGAGAATGGAGTGGATCCGGCTCTGGCGATCTCGCCGCATGGCGACCCAGATGCTGCGCGGGCCCGGCACCAGCGAGCTGTGGTGCGCCCGCGGCGTGTGCGGCAGCGATCGGTATCCGGCGGCGTCGTAGGCGAACGTGCGCAGGTCCGACGGGCGCCCCGAGTCGTTGGTCGCGTTTGGCGACGCGCGTAGTCGCGGGAACGTGCGCGAGCTTGACATGGGAGAAATTCTGGTGGCGGATAATAGACACGCGCCCGGAGGGGAGAAAGACACACTACAAGTGGATGTAGGGTGTTGTTAGGTGGGATGCAAATGGAAGATAGGATGCAAGGAGTCGGGCAGTCGCCACGGAAAGAATGGGGGCGGGCTTTGAACGAAAGAATCGGCAATTGCGACAGCGCGGCCTTTGGCAGTGAAAATGGGGGAGACGGCCGGCAGCGGGAAAAAGGAAGGGAAGCGCTGGGCGCCTTTATTTCAATCAGGGCACGCAAAGTCAATGGCGGCAGCGACGAAGAAAAAAAAGCAGGGAGCCCGCCGCAGAAAATGGGGGGCGGGCGCCCGAGGACTGACCTGGGCCGGGCCCGTCGGCCAGGATTGGAGGCCACGAGAACAGCACAGGGGGGATCCCAGCCATCGGCCGGGGCGAAACGTGCGTCCAGGAGTTTGACTTCTGGATTTGGCCGATATACGGAAGGCGGATCAAGGGAGACCAGCGCAGCAGGATTTTCCAAGCGACGCTCTGCAACGTCATCCCAGAGACCAGTTTGGTGCTGTGGTTGCCGTGGGGAGGGCGAGCCACGGAGCCAAGCCTTCGATTGAGCCCCGGGCGCACATTGCGCCGGCGGACATGTGGTCTCCCTGTCTAGGGAGCGCAGTCCTCCGTCTCGCCCGACGCGCGCGACCTCACGTGCGCAGCAGCAGTTTCTACGGGGGGCAGGCCAGCTGACGGATATTAACCCTCCAGAGATGGCTGCGGCAGAACGGAGCCGGGCTTGGCGGCGGCTAAAGGGGGGCCTTTGTGGACACATGGCTGCCGGTCGGGCACGCCCAGCACGCGGCCCAGCGACATGTAAAGCGGGATGACCTACCTTTGGCGCAAAAAAAAATCCGGGCGGCGAGGCGGTGGTTGCCAACTAGCGCGTGTGCAAGTGTGGCTGGGAAAGGCAATTATAGATAAGGCGGCTTTGAAACAAAATCGAAAGCAACCAGGAAGAGAAAGCGCACGTATATGCGTCGGAGTAGGAAAATTCCGGGCGTTTTAGGGGCACGAGCTGAAATATGGAATCGGAGGGAGAGATGTGTTCCCGGTCGGGCGCTCTCCTTCCCTTCCCCGCGCGCGGAGGAAACTCTTTAGGTTCCCGCTGTCGGCAATCCTTGCCGGTGCTGCCAGCAAGTCTCTCGGCTGCAAACCCCCTGGCGCAGTGGGATTACAGTGCGCAGACTGTGGAAAAGAGGGCTGTTCCTGCACGCAGCGCGTCTGTGTGGTGGGGTGAGGGGGTGTGCTCTGCACGCGACCTCTCAGAACAAGGCGGGCGGTGTAGTTTTCAGAACGGGTCGACTGTGAGCGCTTAGCACATACAGCGCGAGATGTCTGGCCAGAGGTAGAATACAAAAAGGCACAAGCAGAGGCCGAAACGGTGGCAAGAAAGAAAACGAGGGGACAATGAGCGCGGTGCAAATAGGCTGGCAAATTTCACTGCTTGCTCTTATTTGCCTGCCCGGAGTGACGCACTGCGGGACATCCCCCATTTCGCGGGACAAATAAATACGGGCTCAGAAGATGCCCCGTCTGTAAATAACATGTAATGTCCACTCCCCTTGATAATGCATATGTGGCCAAACCCGAAAAGGCGGCCAAGCCGGCTTGAGCCATGATGCCCCCTTGGCAACGACGCAACCACGACAGAAAGTGGAAAACGGCACGACGCAAATTAACGCAGGCGACAAGTATGCTGCCGGAGCTGCAATTGTGCATGCCGTCTTCGTCGGCCCCCGTCTATTGTTGGCTGGCAATTAAAAACTTGGACAATCGGCCGCAGACAAATGCTGCCCGCCGTCAATGCCATGGCCGAAAGTGCGAAATGGCTGCTCCCGCAAGACCGAACACAGACGCATGCCCGCCATCCACGCCTCTCGGACGGCCGGCCCGCCGATGCGCCGACGAGCGATGTGCGGCTGCCTGCCTTCTGGCGAGCATTGCAACCACGCAATCAAGGGTCCGCCCCGCCTGCTGTGCTGCAGCGCTGATCTCATGCAGCACTTATTAATCGGCATACTCGACCGCTCCCTGCTCCTCCGGCGGGCGGCAACTGCTGGCGCTGCTGCGGCTGTGCAGGACGTCAGGGCGGGCCTGGCAATTATCAGCAGCATCAAAAGCCCGGGGTGGCGGCCAGGCGAGCGACGCAGCCATTGTTCGCCTTGCTCATGACCAGATTTGACGACAGGCTGTTCTGGGGCGCAGCCGCTAGCACCATTGTGCGTCTGGAGTTTTTAAAATTAACTGGCTGCCCAATTTAGAAACTATCCAGGAAAAAATTTAACAATAGGCCCGGCTTCCGCATGCTGGCTCCTCAGAACAGCGAGCCCTTGCCGCGCCGCGGCCGCGCCGCCCTGCTAGGCGGCACCACATTCACGCCCATCTGCTTCAACTCGTGGAGCCGCGCTGCCGCGCGCCGGTTCTTGTGCTGCGCCGCCCGGACGTACCACTTTTGCGCCTCGTTGACGTCGGGGTGCGCGACGCCAATGCCGCACTCGTAGTAGTATCCAACCGCGTATTCGGCCTTGGCCAGCTGGCGATCGGCCGCGCGCCGCGCCCACAGGAACGCCTCGACGTCGTTCTGCGGCAGATGCGGCTCGGCGCCGGTCAGGTACCATCCCGAGAGCGCCAGCTCGGCGTCGCCGTCGTTCTTCTCGGCGGCGCGCGTGTACCAGCCAATCGAGCGCCGCGGATCGACCGGACACCCCAGCGTACCGTACTCGTACGCCTGGCCCAGGCGTACCTGCGACGGCACGTAGCCCAGCTTGCCGGCCTTGATATACAGCTGGCGTGCGTAGGTCTCGTCAGGGATCACGCCCGGGATATCGCTGCTCTCGTGGCACAGCGCCAGCTCGTGCAGCGAATGCGGGCACTCGGGCGTGGCGTTGTCCGCGCCGCGCTTGAGCCAGTTGATGCCCTCGCGCGGCGCCGGCGACACACCCAGCAAGCCCTTGATCAGGATCACACCAAGCTTGTACATTGCTGGCACGTTCGACTGCGCGGCAGCCTTGCGATAAAACTGCAAGGCGCGGGCGGGATCGCGCCGCGTGCCTACCCCGATCTCGTAGCACACGGCCGTGCGGTAGTTGGCCTCGGCGTGCTGCGCCTTGGATGCCTGCTGGTAGTAGGAGAACGCCTTGGCGTCATCGCGCGGCACATTGTAGATGCCACGCGAGTACACGGTGCCCAGAAAGTACTGTGCCTCGGCGGCAATGTTGCTGCGATGCACCGTAATGCCGGCGCCGGCCAGCTTACGCACCCACTTGAGGCCCTCATCGGTCAGCATCTCGTAGCGCTTGCGCGCCAGCTTTGGGTTTGGCTCATTGTCGGCGATTCCGCGCGCGTGCTCTAGAACGTACTTTGCAAAGTCCAGCTGCGCTGCCGGGTCGTTGGAGCGCTTGATGCTTGTGCGGTAGGCATCGAGACTGGCTACAGTTGGCGTTGGCGCTTTGGGCGGGCTAGCCGGCGCCGCGTTGGCTGACGGATGCACACCCATCGGCGGCATGCCCGTCGCGCTGCTGGCACTGCTGCTGGGCCGCTCCCGCTCGGCAAAGTGCGGCGATGGCGCGGCCAGCGGCAGCGACCGGCTGCTGGCGGTCCACGGCCGCATACTTGCAGGCGGCGCCAGCCCTGGATCATGGAGCGTCACGCCGTCGCCATTGCTCGAGTGGCTGTAATTTGAATCGGCTGCCGTGCCGTATATCTGATGGCTAGTTGGTCCTTGCATTGAAGGCTGCTCAGCATAGGCCAACGGCGGCGCACTGGGCTCGGCAAAGGGCGATACCGCAGCGGTCTGTCCTGCATTTGGCTGCTGATAGTGATGTGGCTGTTGCACGATGCGGCCGTTCATTTGCAGGTAATCCGAAGACGAGTCGAACCCGTTGCCATGGGCATAGGGCCGCGCTCCGGGGGCGGGTGAGTTGGTGCCGGTGGAGAATCCAGACCCGTTGGCCGAGCCGTGAAAGCGCTGTGCAGCAGCAATATCGGCGGGCAGCTGCCCACTGTTTCCCGACACGTTGCGTGACGTCGGCGGACGTGCGCCCGGAGGCACGTGGACGTGTGGGCGGGCTACATTAAACGGTGACGCGGGAGGTTGGGTGCATGATGAGGTGGATGGTTTAGCAGTGGAGCGGCGGGTGGCAGAGCTGCGGGACCTCGCGCACTTGTGCCAGTGAGGTGGTAGCGGCGACAAGGGCTGCAGTCCCGCGCCGAGTGCTGGTGGACTCTGGGCTGGGTCGCTGCAGTGGGCACGGGTGCTGTGCCGCCGAGATGGCGCGCTGGTGTCGGACGGCTGGCGCCGCTGGATGTGTCGCGGCTTGTTTGCACTGTCACCATGGCCGGGCGTCGACGTGTTGCTGCGCGACACACCTGTCCACGGCATTTTGTGCGCTTGCCGTGCGGGCAGCCGGGGTGACTCAAGCGGCAAAGCAGTTCCTGCCGCAACGTGCGCGCCAGTTGCTGGCGCGTACAGGGAGGTGCACTTTTTAATCCGCACGCTGGAGGATCGGTCGCGAGCAACGGCCACGGGCTGGGATGGTGGTTTTGTGGGCGTTGGTCGGGATGGGCGCTCTGTGGGCGGGACTTTGCCAACAGATGGTGGTAGAGGGGCTGTAGGAATTGAAGGAGCAGATGGAGAGGGGAGATGGTTCTTACCTGTGGGTCTGGTGGGAGATGTTGGCATGGCCACGGGTCCGGTACGCATGGTGCCGACCACCTGCGAGGCGTTGGATGGGAACAGGCTGACGTCAATGTCGGCGCCGGTGAATCCGTCGTCCTCGTCGTACGCGTTTTCCAGCGCCTGCTCGCGCTGCCGCATAGCCTCGGCGGTCATGTGCTGCCGCGGCGCCAACGGTGCCTGCCGCGCGCCAATTCCTAGCTGCTGGAACTGCCCGGTCATGGCATCGGCTGCGTGACTCTGCTGGCTCACATAGGCACTGCTGTGGACAGCCGAGTCGGCCATTGCGCGTTGGCCCGAATCCGGTCGCAGCTGTTGGGTCCGCTTGTGCTCGGCGTACACGCCCAGCACCTCGTCGGAGCCGCTGGCCGCATAGCCTGCATGCGCGGGGCCGTTTAGCGTTTGCTGGTAGTACGATTGCGAACCAACCGGATCTGACCATTGTTGGTGCTGCTGCTGTGGATGCATGGCGCCCGCTGCCGGGTGGCCATAGTAGCTGGTCTGCTGCGGCGGCGGTGGCGGCGCGGCCATGGCCGAGTGCGGGTACGGGGCTGTGCTGGGGTGGTGTTGCTGGGCTGGCTGCTGGTAATAGTTCGGTTGCTGTTGCTGGTGATGTTCTGTGTCAACACCTGCCATGGCTACCTTTCCAGTGGCTCTGCGGAACTGTCCGTGGCTGTTGCCGTCATTGGCATAGTAGCCGCTGCCGTTAGTCGCCATAGCTGCCGGCCGTCTCTATTGCCGCTATTGTCTCAGGTGGCGAGTTCTAGGCAAACGAAATACTGCGTATAATTAGTGGTGAAGGAGGGCTGGCGCTGGCTGAGCAGACAAGCGGAGTATACAGCGCAAAGGCGTCGTAGCAAATACACAATGACAAGGGCCTCTTTCGTCCAGGAATAGAGCAGTAGAAACCCAGAAATAACAAAGAAGGAGAACAAGCGCCGGCCGTGGCGATTGAGGAATGGCCGTTTGCGAGACATTCTGCGCATGACGGTCACGCTTGCGCCGCAAAAGGCCGGGTTAATATTCGAGAACGGCGCTGAAAGCGGCCATCTGCCCATTTTGCTGCGCCCTAATGTGCGCGTAGATTAAACCGGGCAATAAAGGCACGCCTCGTTCGCACTGCAATTAAGCCCGGGCTTGGCAGGGGCCCTTTAAAGGCGCTTTTGGGCATCAGTGCCGGCTCTGTAGACCCTTTGCCCAGCGCTGGCGGGCTGAGCCAGTGCACAGTGCCGGCAGCAACGCCCACCCTTCTCCGGCTGTCGGTTGCCAACGCCGCCGGCGTCCACCAGCACGCTGCAAGGCGCATACTTGCAGAAGGCGGAGCGGATCGGTACTGGGTGTGGGTCGGCTGGGAGGGCCGCCAAGGGGAATCCTAGCAGTTGGCGCACATGGCCCCGGTATTCGCCCACAGCGCGGCCGGGTTTTCCCCGGACAAACGTACCTCTTGTGCGGAGTGAGATGCAGAAAGGATTTATTATTTGCGTTCGAGAAGCGGAGAAGGAAGAAGAGTGGCAGATCTCAGTCTTTGACGATGGCCCGGCGATTCCGGTTTGGCGGGCGGCTTGACCCCCCTGAGCCAGCGCGGCGCCTGCAGCTCGGCGGCCCCGGGCTGGGGGATCGACCTTCTTGAGCGGCGCGTGCTCCGCCAATTCTGGGCGGCTGCTGCATTTTTGACTCTCTTTCTTGCCCTTATCTCCAAAGTTTGTTCTGTGCACGCGAACACACGTGCGTCTTGGCCTTCTCCGCATGCTCGACGCGTCTGCCCTCGCGCTGCTGGCCGTCGGGACCGGCGTCAAGCTGCTGCTGTGGCCCGCGTACCACTCTACCGACTTTGAGGTCCACCGCAACTGGCTGGCCATCACCGCGTCGCTGCCGGTTGGCCGCTGGTACTACGAGGACCGCAGCGAGTGGACGCTGGACTACCCGCCGCTGTTTGCCGCTTTCGAGTGGGTGCTGTCGCTTTCCGCGCGCCTGTGGGACCCGCGCATCGTCGATATTGACAACCTGGGCTACGCTGCCGCCTCGTGCGTGGCGTTCCAGCGCCTGTCGGTCATGGTCTCCGAGCTCGTGCTGGTCATGGCTCTGCGCCGGGTGGTGCGCATTGCCGGATCCACAGTCCAAAGCCGAGTCGCCGCGGCCCTGGTCTTCCTCAGCCCGGGCTTCCTGTTTGTGGACCATGTTCACTTTCAGTACAACGGCTTTCTGCTCGGCATCCTGGTCTACTCGCTAGCGTTTGCGCTGGAGGGCCGCGACCTGCTGGCTGGCACGACCTTTGCCGTGCTGCTCTGCTGCAAACACATATTCATGTACATTGCGCCCGCGTACTTTCTGTACCTTCTACGGCACTACTGTGTTGTCACCAGTGGCCGCCGCCGCCGCCTCGATATTGGCGCGTCGGCGCTGCGGCTGGCGGCGCTGGGATCGGTCGTGGTCGCTGTGTTTGCTGTCGCCTTTGGGCCATTTGTCGCGATGGGCCATATGCGCCAGGTACTGGCCCGGCTGTTTCCGTTCAAGCGAGGACTGTGCCATGCGTTCTGGGCGCCAAACTTTTGGGCGTTGTACACCTTTACCGACCGGGTGCTGGCCATTGCATCGCGCTTTGCTCCGCACCTGATCACTGCAGACACGTCGCAGCTGAGTTCCAGCACCCGTGGCCGTGTTGGCGACACTCGCTTTGCGGTGCTTCCTGACGTGCCGCCGCTGGCTACGTTTGCCGCCACACTAGTGGCAATGGCGCCAGCATGCGTGGTTCTGATGCGCCGCAAGCTCGACGCTGTGCACTTTGTGCAGGCCGTGGTCCTCTGTGCCTACGCGTCGTTTATGTTCGGCTGGCATGTGCACGAGAAGGCCATCATTTTGGTCCTGGTGCCGCTGGGCTTGCTGGTTGCTATGTCGCCGTCGCGGTATGTGCTACGCATGCACGCAGTGCTCTCGGTCGCGGGCTTCTACGGCCTGCTGCCGCTGCTGTATGGCGCTCAAGAGCTGCCGCTAAAGGCCGCAATCCTGCTGATCTGGACGCTGTGTTCGCTGAGCTTGCTGCGTGCTGACGGCGCGCCGGCCTGGAGCTGCCTCGCCCGCATCGAGCGTCTGTACATTGCTGGCCACGTCCCACTGTTTGTGTTCACCGAGCTGGTGCCCGGCGTCTTTGGCCGCTTGCAGTTTATGCCTCTGGCGCTGGTCTCGGTCTACACGGCGCTGGGCGTGGGCTACTCGTGGTTCGGCTTGGCGCGCGCCTTTTGCAGGCTTTGACCATTGGAACCCTAACCCTTTTTAAAGGTCTTCGCTGCCTTTTCTCTCCCCGGTCAAAGCGAGAGCTTAAAAGGCGAATCTATTCCCAGATTCCCATCCTCATCTCTGCTTCTGGTTGCTACTTTTCACTTTAGTTTTTCATTGCACATTAGTTTTTGACTTTACATTCTCGAATCATGAGCGGCTGGGAGAGCTACATTGCGGCTATCAAGGAATTTGGCGGCGAATCGTCGGCGCTGGTTGGCAAGAACGGTAGCGTCTGGTTCATGAGCTCCGATTGGGAGGTAAGTCGGCCGGCTAGTCGCCGGGCACGCGAGGCTATTTGTTTCAAGCAGCGCAATCCACTGATAACCGTATACCTGTAGAGCAACCGGGCCGAGAACGAAAAGACCCTGCTAAATCTGGTGAAGCAATATGCGAATGAGGACGAGGAAGGCGTGGCGGATCCGTACGAGCTGCGCCAGCACGGTGTGGTGCTGAAGCCCGATCCCAAGTACAAAATCGCCCGAGTTGACAAGGAGAGCGGCTTTGCCTTTGGAAAGGGCGAGAGCAAGGGCCTGGTGATTGCCGACTTCAAGCAGGGACTTCTTATCGGAGCGCACGGACCCAAAGTGAGCAGCGAAAACTTCAATGTTCGGCTTACTGGGCTCGCCAAGCACCTGGAGAGCAGCCTTCCTTGAATTGGGGGGTTTCGCGGCATAGGCTGGCCAGTGCTTTTTGGCTGTTTCTTTCTATCTTACAATACAGCGCATTGCTCTTCTGGAAGGAGCAGCGTCAGACATATCAAACGGCTTTATTTTTACACTCAAAAGCACCTTGGTACGAACTAGTGCGCTGGTGAGGCTATAAAGTTAAATGTTTTGCCAACCCTCATGAACCAGAGGCTGTCATTGTCTTGGATGAAGTTACTACTTGGCCCGCGTTCATAATTGTAGTCATCCACGCTTCCAGTGTTTGGTTTCATGGACATTTTCCGCTTCAGATCGCCAAAAGTATCTGAATACCGCAGCTCCAGGTTTTCATTGGCAATTAGAGCGCTGCCATCTTTAAGAAGGAACCTTATATCATACAACTTTGACTTGGCTATCATTTCTATAACTGCGTTCGACTCTGGGAGAAAATCGATTAGCCTCTGGTTAGCATAGAATGGCCTGGGGGTGCCATCGACCAGCAGCTCGACAAGATCTTCAGTTGCACGGTAGCCGCTGAGCTCTTGCCAGTTGTTGCCCCCTGTCTGGAAAAGGTCAGCTACCATCATTGTTTCCAGCGTTCCGGTAATTTCTGTATTTCCACTGTCAATTATAATGTACTTGTCGGTCATAAACTTGAACGCATCCCTGCCAAATAGTTTTACTTCATATTTGTACATGGCTGCGTAACATTAAGCTCTAAATGGAAGGAAGAGAAAGGCATAAAATAGGGTATAAAATAGGATATGTAAAAACAAGCCGGCCAAGCAATTGGTAGACATGGCCCTTTATATACACAAGCCAGCTGGTAGCAGCTTTAATAAGGTTTCCGTAGGCATCGTTTGGTCATTTCCTATTTCGACTTCGGCAAATGACCCTTCTTTTTGACAAAGACTGAATTCCGGGATACATACCCACTAGCAATTACGGTGGTGGGGGCATTGCTAATTCCGCGCGCTTTGTAAATGGCAGACTGCATCCATTTTCCGCAAATTTTGAAGGCATGCTGTGCTGGCATTTTGCTTTTGTTAGCTACCAAGATGACATTGTCTTTAACTGTATTTACCTTTGCCACACACGGGCCATTGATACCATCACTGAGTATGAAACGATGAGTTTATTTCCATGCAAATATCTAAGCGGATAATTCCAGAGCTAATCCTTCGCGCGGTCAAACATGCCAGCAAACTCTTTGCGCTGCTTGGCCTCAGCCAGCTTTTCCCTGCTCTCAATCTGTCGGCGCTCGGCGGCAAATGCAGGATCTACAGTGGTTTAAACCCGGTGGTTTTCAGTAAAAGCGGTTCCGCGACAAAGAAATTATGTTCAAATGTGCACTTACCATTGGGCGAATCCTTCTCCAGTTTGTCGAGAATTTCGGCCGCGTTAATGACCGCTCCCTCGCGAATAAGACCCTGCGCTAGCCTGAACTTGGCCTTTTTGTTAAATGGGTTAACCTCAAGCGCTGCGTTTGCGCAGCGAGTTATCTGGTTCAGCCTTCCCAGTCGTAGCTGGCACAGCGCCATGTTAGAGTGGATGTTGGAGATATCCTTCTCCAAGTCGGTTATATCCGACTCTTTTAGGTTTTCGGGATTCCTGTCTCTGGTCAGGCCCAGCAGGCTGTCGTTGAGCCCGCGCAGATACAGCAGGGCATAATGGTACTTTTTCAGAGCTACAGCTGAGTATCCGCGGTTAGCAACGGCTGCAATAGCCGCTAACTTCGAGTTTTAGCAAAAGTTTACGCAATGCTTACCCTGGCTAAAGTTACCGGCCTTGAACTCTGAACCGCCTTCGTCTTTAAATTTGAGACCTTGCTCTATCTTCTTGTTTAATACCTCTTCCTTGCTCGACATTTTTATGACAGTGCTGACAGATAATCAAGAACAAATAAAATAAAATCGGTGGACAGAGAGAAGCGCCGTCGCTGCCATGGCAAACACCCAAATTATAGCCAGTTTGTTTCCTTTGGCAGGTCTTTCGCGCTTTGTGTAGCTTATTCTTTGGTGTTTCACGCCTGAGCCCTTTTCAGCAGCGTTAAAAATCTTTTGAAGATAGAAATCCTGTCAAAAGCCGCCATCTTCTTGGCGCGTTTGGGCCATGGGCTTTGGTGGTATTAACTGAATGCATACGACAGCATTCTCGGCCTGGCCATCAGAACAGCGTGAAATGCGCGTACAATGGCTACGCCAATTATCGTGGCTTCAGGTAGCTAAACGGGCTTGTTTGAAAGGATGTTACAGCTGGCTGCTTGACGAGAGTGCTGATTGTCTTGAAAGCCTGAATTGAGATAGCAACGTGCATATTTAAGCCGGTTGACAAGGCGCAGAGAAAGTCCCTTGCATAGGAGTCCCGCAGTCATCTCCCACACATACACGCACAATTATGAAGAAACACCATGATGCATACGTACTGAGAAAACGCCCATTAATGCAAACCACGAGTTTGTAAAACACGGAAAATCCGTGCAACGCTTCCGGCGCAGCTTTGCAATCCGTATTTGTAAGGATATCTTCCAGCCGGCATTTTCACGCCAGCCTCCTTTTTTTACCCTGGTTTATTCTTCTACTGCTGTCTAACCCCTTTTCCTTCTGCTTGTGGCGCGCTGCGTGTATTTCTACTTCTTTTCGTGTATACATGTCGGCGTCACGCTCTGCTGCCGGGTATGGCGAGAACAGGGCGGGCAGCGCCCGGCCGCTTATTGTCCACTCTACAGCGCCCGAGATAGACCAAGCATCTGTAGACTTTAGCTTGCACACCGCGCCTGTGGACTGCAGCAGTGCTGGCGGGTCTGACTTGGGGCTGGATGAGGTGCTACAGTACGCCAACGTCAAAGCCGAGGCGGCAAAGCTAGTGCGGTCGGCATTGCCGATTATTGCTTCTACTACAACCCAGCTATTCATCATGGTACCGATGATGGCGGCTGTCGGCGGGCTGGGCACGGTGGCTCTTGCCGGCATGAACCTGGTCGCCATATACGCTGGGCTATGCGGCATTGCGCCGCTCTCGGGAATGGCCATGGCACTCGACAGCTTGTGCAGCCAGGCGTTCACTGCGGCCAAAGACAGACGTCTGCTTGGGTTGTACCTGCAGCGCGTATTTGTACTGATGCTAGGGGTTGAGATATTCATCTATCCGCTGTGGTGGTACTCGCAGTCGGTCTTTGAGTATATCGGCATTCCGCCCGAGATTGCCAAAGTTACCGGGCTGATGCTGCGTCTGTACTTTTTCGGGGTTGCAGCCCTGTTTCTCTACGAGTGTCTGAAGAGCTACCTGTTTGCCCAGGGAATCCGGCGTATTGCGGTCATTGGACAGGGAATATGCCTGCCCATCGCCTGGTTCAGCATCTGGCTTCTCATATCCAACAAGTCAACGTCGCTTGGCGTTCTCGGGGTTCCTGGCGCGATCATAATCACTGCACTTGGATTCAACGCAGTTACGCTGATATTTATCTCTCGATTCGACGGATACCAGTGCTGGGGTGGCTGGTCGCGGGCTGCATTTTCGGATCTGTGGCCGGTGCTCAAGCTGGGAGTTGCCGGGTCAGCCATTACATTCTTCGAGTCGATATCCTTGCACATGATTGATCTCGGCGTCCTGTTCATGGACGCGTCGTCGATGGCCGCCCAGGCAATTTTGTCAATGCTGCTGACCAGCACCTGGTATATCGGCACCGGATTTGCCGTAGCTGCGTGTAATCGGGTGGGCAACCTACTGGGCTCGGGGCTGCCCAACCGCGCGCTGCTGTCGGTGTATGTGACGCTAGGACTGGCGCTCGCGGGGTTTATTCCTATGTGCCTGGCACTGATCGCTAACCGGCAGTGGGTGGCGAGCATGTTTACTGACGACCCCGAGGTATCCGCGATTCTGGCCACACACATTCCGTGGCCGGCTGTGGGCGGCACGGTGCAGGCCATTGGCATGGCGCTCAGTGGCATTCTGCGTGGCCAGGGTCGACAGTCCCTGATTGCGCGCATTCGCATCCTGACCTTTGTCGGAATAGCTCTGCCGGTCAGTGCGTTGGCCGTAGTTGTGTTCAAATGGGAGCTGGTCGGACTGTGGATGGGCTACGTGGCTGGTGTGGTAGCGTCGGTGAGCGCTCAGGCGTATGCGGTGTCCACGACAAACTGGGGCAAAGAGGTCGAGCTTTGCCGCCGCCGGATCTCCAGCGTGGCGGTGTTCGCAGACCCACACGGATCTGAAGACGACGAAGGTACACTTGTTTTGCCATAACAATAATAGAACAGAAACTATTTGATCGGAACTGCCAGGTCGGCCATTGCTAATGCATCACGCAGCTCTCGTTCAAGCAGCTTGCCCAGCGTGTCGCTGGTCTTCCGGCAGACCCACGCGTTGCGGTCCACGCTAAAGTCAAACCGCTCTGGGCCGCTGATCGGCGACGATATCCAGATCTGCCGGTTTGGCGGCTGCTTATTTACGACGTAAGTGCCAACATCGCCCAGAATCAGGGTCATTACGCCTTGGGAATACTCGACATCAAAAGCGTCGATATCCATGCCGTCGCCGAGATCCTCGAAAAACGTCACTAGTTTGTCCATAGCCTCGTCGGCCAGTCTGTCGTATTCCTGTGCTGTGATGGCGCTACACTGGCTTGCTCCAAGTTAGCACGGCGGTGCGGGTTGCCGCTTGAGGAGGCTGCTCAGCCGCATTGAATTCAAATCCCACTTACAATTCGGTGCTGGTCGGAGGCCGTCCGTGGTTGTTAGCGCTCGGCACTGCTGTAACTGTGCTGAACCTGCGGCCAGGTTTAGCACAAGTGAGGGTGAGCGTCGATGGTGCTAATGCGGTATACACCGCGCGCTGGCTCGCCGGTCCGCGGCAGTAGCACCGAGGCAGACGTGACAGCAGTCTCCGCGCGCATTGGGCGTTCATTGCAAAATAGCTGGTGGAAATGAGCAGAAGGCCGGCAAAAAGAGGCGATGATGCGCCTCTGTCCTTGAGCCCACTGATTATGCAATCGGGTACCTCGATTAGATGAGCCAAACTGATCATGGGACACGGGTCTCCCGGTTGCAGGGAGCCCTGGCAGTTGCTGTGCTGGGCGCTGCCACGTCTCCTGGATGCTCCTGCGCAATACAGCCTCCTCGGGACTGTATGGTATTTAAAAGGTGAAAATTAGCGCAACCTGTGGTATGGACGCCGGTTTAGCGAGCGTATAGCCTAGGAATGCGCGGCGGGCGTCAGGCGAGAGGATGCTGGTGTGGTTGCGCGGCGCACCTGCTGGCAGGAACCGCGGTCGCAATGCCGCCTCTTCATCAAGCAGCAATAGCTGCACGCTGAACATGAGCTGCACGCTGAACACGAGCCGCAAATCAGATATTTTTGTTCTGGCTCCAAACAAAGCTGCGAGTTCACATTTTGCTCTGCGGCCTTCTGTTCCGTTCTTTTCCAGTTAATACAGCTTTTCGACCTTGTGCTCTGTGTCTCTGGATTCAAGCTCGCCCGGCAAGCAACGTGCTCTTTTTGCCTCTCTTTTGGTTGCTTCCCCCAGCCTGGCCGAGAAGGACGTCACCCCTTTCTGCTCATTCGCTGCATTCCCTTTCCTTTATACACGCCGAATCGACCGACCTTTCCTTACCTTTCACTTTGCATGGCGCTTGAGCTCGGAAGCAAGCGCCGCCGTGCCGACGAGGAGCCGGCTGGGCTGCTGCCGGACAGCGACGGAGCGCGGTTGGTCCGCAGCAAACGGATGCGTGGCGCAGACGGGAGGCTGTGGGAGGCAGTGCTGCCGACCCCACCAACGGTCGAGGCATACGGCCAAGTCGCCAGCCATCACATGGACGCCGAGTGGTCGCCGGCGCCAAACATGCACCAGTACGGCTCGGGCGGGTCGCTGGCGACTCCGGCGCATTCGCCACCGCATGGCGCAAGCGCCGAGCCGGAGGACGAGTCGTACGAGGACGAGCTGGATCCAGCGAGCCAGTACTACGCCATCAACCGCCTGCTCAACCAGCTCCACCACGAGCGCGCGCAGCGGCGACACCGGCGGACCGGGTCTTGAACACGGCTTGCCGCTTTGGCGCGCCTTGGAAAGGCGTGCTGATTTTCGTTTTGCAGCGCAAAGCCGATCCCCCCAGGTCGACAATTTCGAGTGCAGCATCCCTTTCTCGCTGCGCGCGGCATTCTTCTGCCTCTTTCTGCTCTGCTGACGCCTGCTTCGCTTCTTGCATCTGGTACACACTTTTTGCTTCTGTTTTTCTTGCTTTTGCAGCGCGCTGTCTCGTGGTGCGCTGGGTATATACATTAATCGATTCTACGCAGCCACCGTTCCGGAAAGCGCCGGCCAAATGGGGAATCATGCGGGACCGTCGCGAATCTCGGCTCGCGACATTCTGTGGCGCCTGATAAACATCGTCGTTGCGGCGCTGTGGATTGTCGCGGCGGCCTTTCACTTCGTCGACGGCACGTTCCAATCGGCGATGCCCGGCGTTGCCATCCTGATCATCGGCGTGGCGTCCATCGTGTTCGAGTTCTGGCGTCCCAGCATCATCCTCGAAAACTGCTACTTTCTATGGAACTTTATGGGCCGCGGGCTGTGTAAGTGTTTGCTGTATAGTGCGTCGAAAATCTGGGTGTCTTGTCTGGGGGGATGCTGCTAATGCCGCTTTTCCGTGTATGTAACGTCGGTCCGCATGTCGCGATTACGTAGTCTTCCTGCTGTAAGTAGTTACCGAAACAGGCAGCGTCTGTGCGCAATCGTATTTGGCGTAACCCTCGGCTGCTAATTGTTGTATTGTGCGCTGTGTAGCATGGGCTGTTTGGTAATGGGAGTCCGCGTCGTCAACTACGTCTCGGCCGGGTTTGCGTGGTTCTTTGGGCTCTTGTACATTGTGTTGTGGTTCACGTCGTTCGCGCTGTTTCCGGTCGCCAGCGAGCCGCGGGCAAATGTGTAGGCCGGGAGCATCGTACTGCCCGTGCGCGCTAACGTGGGACAGCTCTAGGCAATGTTTGTTTATACATTTATTTATGCTGCTCTAATGCACTTTCTGGAAAATGACCAGAGCGGCCACGAACCTGTTTGGAAACTCCGTGGCCGCATTCAATGCGGAATTCTGGACCGAGAAAGCAGCCAACTCTCCTCGAGCGGATCGAACGGGGTTGGGCTATCTGCCTGGCTCTTTTCAGCTAATAATTTTCCGTTATGGCATTTACGTACTTTAGCGACTTGAAGGCGCGGCTGCAGCGGCCAGGCGGACCGCCGCTGTACTTTCGGGTAGCCAATCTCGTAGTAGCGGTTCTGATGATCATCTCGGCAATTGTGTTCTTCACATGGTCGGACTTTGGCCGCATCATGGTTGGCGTGTTTGAGATTATCTTTGGGCTGTGGATGATAATGTTCGAGCTGGCCGAGATGGCGTGGCTGACGCCTCTGGTGCAGTTTATGTTCACCTGGCGCGGCCGCGGCGCGTTCTACGTGTTCATGGGGTGCCTGACGCTCGGCCACAAAACGTTTGGCTGGGTGGTCGGCGCGGTAATCATCGCAATTGGCGTCGTGTATATAGTGCTGTCGTTTACGACCAAGCGCCACGAGAGCTACGCAGCCGATACCACGGGTGGCGGCTATCCAGCGCACGGCGATGCCATGTACAATGCCAACCCCGTGTATATGCAAAAGAACGACATGTATGGCAGCGTGGTTTCGGTCCAACACGGCGCTGCACAGCCCTACTATAGCTCGCAGAAGCAGCCACCACAGCAGCCGCAGTTTACTACCACACAGTATGCATCGCCGGGCTATCATCCGAGGCCGTCCGACAGCGAGCAGTATCCGCCGACACAGTACACGCACAGCACGCTAGGCCCTGACAGCCGACCGCCGCGCGCAGACCACCTCCACAGCCCAATCTAATGCCGTCTGGCCAGCCGGCTCCCCTCGTCTCGAGTAACCCCCTTTGCCACCACATCCTCGCGTATTTCTCGAATAGATTGTCAATTGTCACGGACAACGCTTTGTGGCCAACGAGGGACGATAGAATGTGGCCCGACAACAGTAAGGTTCGTTGTTCGCGCGTGTTTGCGAGCCGAAATGGAGAAGAATAGTAGCATCCAGCCGGCGATTGTTCCGGCCAGCAACCCAGGCTGCAAATGCTAGGCTTTCCAGGAGAACCGCTCCCTTCCTGTCTCCCCTTTCCTCTGTCTGCGAAATCCCACTTATTTTCTCGAAGCGAAATATGCCGCTGCCGTATATCCTGGCCCGCCGGCCCTTGCATTTCAGCCGGCCCGTGTCGTCGATCCTCCTTGCGCTCAACCTTGCCCTCGGCGCGTTGGTGTTTGCCCAGGGCTGCCTGTCGATTTTAAACGGCGACATTCGACACATAATGCTGGGAATCGTGTGTCTGTTCTTTGGTCTGTTCGTAGTACTGGCAGAGTTTATCCACATCGCTGCCTTGCGCATGTACGCGTCGTTCTTGTTCTCATTTTGCGGGCGCGGGCTGTTTTATATGATAATCGGCTGTCTGACCATCGACACCGGCTCGGCCGAGCTGGGCATTGCGTTGGTGCTGGTGATCATGGGCGTCATATTCCTGGGTCTGGCGCTGTCGGTCACGCTGTTGTATGACGACCCCGAAGACCAGTATGCAGCGGTTATCCACAACATGCAGCACGGCGTGTATGTGGGTGGACAGAAGCCGCATATGGGCGCTGCGTCGGCGCCCCGGACAATGAGAACGATAGACTCGTTTGGGCTGCAGGGAATCAGCAGCAGCACGTTTGACATTTCGGGCCCACTCGGTACTAACGCGCACGCTGGCGACAGCAAGCCGCCGCGTCTATAAACTGCCACAGTGTAATAAAATATATCTATTCCGAACTTTACGAAGACGCGATTTGGTTCTCCTTGACTACCTTGCCCTCGACTGCCGAGCGCATGAACGCCAGAATACGCTCTACCGCATTAGCACACATGTCATAGCAGGCGTCGTACTGATCCATGGTAAACTCGCCCCGCGAATCGACGTAGGCCGGACCGTCGGTCTGCTGGTTTGAAAATGCAAACGTGTGGGTGGACTGCGCAGCGTCGGCCTCCTCTTGCGTCGGATCAACCACAATGTCGCCAGTCGCAAGCACCGCGCATGTCGCTGCGGCCACGGTAGCGCGAAGGGGAATTCCAGCGTCAATGAGCGCTAGCGTCGTCGCGTTGATTGCCATGGCGTCTACCGACCCGTCGCCTTGCCGTACCTGAACGTTTATCTGCACCAGTGTTCGTGGGTGCAGCTGGCCCAGTATCTCCCGCTCAAAGGTATTGTGAATCGCTGACTCCACCCACTTGTCCTTGGTCATGGGCACGCCGATATCTGGACGAAACTTTACCTCAATGTGCGCGCGGTCCAACTTCTCGTCGTACACCTTTACGTCTACCGGCCCGTATACACCGCAGAGCACCGATGTGTTGCCAGCCGAGAACTGCGCCGAGCCGTCAGCCCGGTTGAGCTGGCCAAGCACGCAGTGCAGAGCCCGGATTTGGCTAGCGTCTCGTCTGTCTGGGCGCGACATTACTAGAAAGAATCAATTTTGCGGTGGGGAGCTGCAATGCAAAAATTTATCGCCGGCTAAATGTTAAACAAAGTTTATTGGTCTCAGCCATTACGCGTTTCCGTCACGTGCTGTTCAGCGCTTTTTCATGCCAAAAGTCGAGCCAGCCAGAGAGAAAAGACGGCCTGAACCTTTCTTCTCTCTCTCTCTTTGTGCTGGTCTATTTGCAAGCAGCGGGCCCTCTTCTTCTTTTCTTTTGCCGGGTCTCTTCCTTCGCTTTTGCAGCCAGCGGCGCTCTCTTATTGAAAGAAGCCAGTGTCTGGCCTGGTTATACTTTTCCTCCCTCGGTCTTTCTTGGCCATTTCCCAGCATTCGCTCCTTCCCGAGCAAATTGTTATACCGCACGACGCTACAATGGACGAGTATCAGAACATGAACCCGTCGATGCGGGTTGACATGGGCCATGGCAGCGGGCCGGCCGGTCACTCGCGGTACTCGCGTGCCCAGTACATGGAAGCGGCGTACGGCCAGGCACCGGTAGCCACGGCACACGCGCCAATGGGGATGCACGTGAGCGGGTACGAGTGGAGTGGGTACGCGCCGGGTATGGCGCACGGCTCGACACCGCGGAACGGTAAGTATCCTTTCCTCCCCACCCTTTTGCAACCGGGACAGACCTGCCTCCCTAATTCTCATCCCCGTTCATGCGAGCTAATCACGGAATCAAGCTATATCTATTAGGGCCGCCACCGCCACGTGGAACCGCGCAGTCGCTGCGGAGCAAAATAGCCGAGCGGCTGCAGCAAATAGATCGCGAGGCGTTCGAGACAAAGGAGCGCCGGTACCAGCAAAAGGCCGAGGAGATCCAGAACGAGGTGGCGATGATTCTGCGCGGCTCGCATCCGACGTTTATTGACGGCGTTTCACGGCTGGCTGCCGAGCGCGACCGCACCGTGGCGTCGGCCGAGCAGAACCACAAGTACCTGGTTGCCATGTACGAGCGCACATACAAGCACGATCGCGAACAGGCCGAGCAAGCGTACAAAAGCGAGAAGCAGGCGATATTCGACAAGATTGCCGCCGATCTCGAGGAACGCCGCAAGCGGCTGAAAGAGGAGAAGGACAGCCTGGATATCGGCGTGGACTTTGCATTTGACTCGGGCGTGCGCGCCTCGTCGAAGCGCAATCTGCGCAAGCGCGGCATGGATCCACTGGGCCTGGGGGACGGGCTGGCGAGCAGCAGCGGCAGTGGTGGGCGAGCGCAGAGCAAGCGCAAGGCCCACCAGGCACTGAGCATGCAGGGACTGCCCGAAGAGGACATTGTCGGTGATATGGTGGCCATCCGCCGGGTCACAGGCGTCACCGGGCCCCTGAGCAGCAGCGCTAACGGCAAGAAGGGCCAGAAGAGCCACCGACGGTAGTTTCTCAGTCTCCGCATGTGCCGTCTTTAGTTCCTTCTTCAGTGTACACTTTTTCTTCATAATCTGCCGTTATTCATTCTATTAACTATTGCTAGCCAGCCAGCGATTCGTGGCTCTGCATGCCGTGGGTCTGCTCCGGCACACGCACGGCTACATGCGGGCCATAGTGCTGCGAGTACACTGATCCGCTGCTGACACCTTGGTCGGGCGAGTAGTTGGCGCCGACGCCAGATGTGTCTGCAGTCAGGCGATTGGTGCTACTGGCCGCCGTGTTACGTCCGTATGGGCCCGGGTTGACTGGCGCGTCGCCGGCCGCATGGGTAAACGACTTCATCACAAACGATCGCTCAGCCGGCTCTTCGGGGATACGCGTCGGATGCGGCATGCTCGGGTCGTCAACGTGCCGGGTCCACGGCGACGGGTAGTACTGCAAATAGCCGAACCAGCCCATCAGGAACCCCAGAATGGCGCCGCCCAGCACGTCTTGCCAGTGATGGCGGTAGTCCTTGGTGCGGGACACGCCTACCAGCATCGCTGCCACCAACGGCACCAAGCACACAAATGACTTGTATGTGCGGCCGCGGCGGTCGCCAATGTGCTGGTGGCCGGCCAGCCACAGCGACAGAAACGTCAGCCCCGCAAACGAAAACGAAGTGTGGCCCGACGGAAAGCTGCGCATGCCGTCGTCAAACACGCTGTCGTCCTGCGGGCGGCATACCGCCGATGTCAGCAGCCCAATCACTGGCTCTTTGACCGTGTCAATATCCAGGTTGCACCGGCTAATAAAGTCTGGGCGCAGCCGCCCGGCCAGGTTCTTGACCGTGTTGGTAATCATCATGTTGAGCACTAGCGCCATGCACAGGCCCAGAATGCCCGAGTTCAGGTCATGGAACGACCGCCGCACCGCACCTGCCCACAGCGCAATGACCACAAGCGGGAACACCAGACACAACAGCACTGCGGCGTAGAACGGCACCGAATCCGGCTTGTACGGGTACTGGATCGTCTTGTCCGTCAGCGAAAAGTCGCGGTGAAATGGCTTCACCTTGGACAGCAGTCCCCACAAGATCGCCATCACTACCAGCACCGCGTAGTCTGGCGCGTACGACAGAACCAGCTGCGTCCGGCGCGGCCGTGGCTGTCCGCCTCGCTGCGTGGCTAGGTTGAACCGCCCCATAGCGTCTGTGGTGGCGGTAGTAGTATTAATTACGCGAATGTAACTAGTCGAAATGCAAGAATGTGCAAAATGGACACACCAAAGCGGCAGGCAAACAAAGAATAAACTGCCAAAGAAGACAAAAATATCTTGGTTGGGAGCAGAAAAGAAAGTTTGCCTTTGCACACTTTATACTGTGAAACGCCAAGCTCGTGTGCATCCCTTTGCATGCGTGAGCCGGAGGAGGATTGACATCCGAAGAATTTTTCTTGGCAGTGCCAAGCGCCGCGTTCAGCCGTCACGAATGCAGGACGCGTAGCCCGTCCACTTCTGGGCCTGGCTGAGCAGTCCGTGGTCGGCCAGCAGCTTCCAGCACTGCGGCGACGGCACGATCTGCCAGCGCTCGGCAAACGCGGACAACACGGCTCGGAGCAGATTGTGGTTGCCTGCGCGGCAGCCGAACCGCACCAGCGCGCTGAGCGTAAACTGGTCCGGCTGGACATTCCACCGCGCCATGCCGCGCAGCAGCACCATTATCTGGGCCAGTGGGGCGCTGTCGGCAGGTATCCGGTACGCGTCCAGTGCGCGCGGATTGGTCAGCACCAGCAGCGATGCCAGCCACGGCGGCGCCCTGACCCGCGGGTCCACGTCATTCGCCAGCCCGCCCAGCACAATGTTGAACATTGACGCTGACACCGGCACGCCGATCTCGGACGTTGCCAGCCCGAGCCACTCAATCGCGCTGTCAAAAAGCCCAGCGGCGGTCAGCCGCTTAAGCACACCATCCATCGCCGGAGTACTCAGCGTCAGCTCGTGCAGGCGCACCAGCCCCGGACGCTTGGGCCGCCAGAACGGATATGCAAGCGGGTCGGTGCCCTCCACAAACCCGCGTCGGCCGCCGCCCGGGCACAGTATAAACATGATCCGTGTCCACACGCCATGCCACTCGCCGAGAAGTTGGCATGTACCCTGCAGATCGCTACGCACCCGCCACACCAGCGCTTCCGATGCCACGTTGTTCCACCGCTTGAACCGCAGTTCGCCGATTGCCGTGTCGTCAGCATGCTGCTCGGTCTGTGTCTCTGAAGTGCACCAACGGCCTGCATGTCGCCAGATTGCCAGCAGCTGCCGAAAATGCATCGTTTGGTCGCCAGCTGCGCGCTTCAGGCACCGTAGAAAGTACATGCACACGCGCAGGCTCTCGAGCGGATCCAGCGCGTATCCACGTCGGTTGAATGCCAGCGCCAGCGCCTCCTCAATCGCCGTGCGGTACTTCGCCTGCGTCCCGCGCGGTATTTTGCTGCGCGCGACTAATAAAAACAGTCCATGCGCTTCACTTTCGGTCAAATCGTTGACAAGATAGTCGACCCAGCACGGATTGCGTGGGTCGACTGCGTCCAGCTGCGCACCCGTCTCCCGGCGCTGCTTTTTGCTGTACATTGCGCAGTCAAACGACGGGCTGGTCGCAGTGTCAGTGCTGAATAGCGTCTGTCGCATGAGCAGCTGCTGCTGCCGGCCGTCCACAGCCACCATCACCGTGGATCTGGCGGTTTCATGGCTATGGGGACCCAGCGTAACAGCGTTTGCTGACCTTAGCCGTAGTCCAGGTGCACAATGCCGCAACAGACTCAGATAAAGCCGGTTCAGCTCCTCCAGATATAGATACACGCGCCCACTTCGATCTCCAGTCTTGCTGCATGCTTGTATCAAACATCGCAGCTCGTCCAGCGCAGTCAGCACGCGCACCCGTAGTCCCTGGTGCTGTCGTCGTCGCCGGATTTCTGTGTAAAATTTAAGATTCAGCCGGTGCATCATTGACGACGGCATATTGTGACCGGCGATTACCGCCTGCCGCCGGCTGCGCGTCTCTTCTTTCTGCCCGTCGCTCGAAGAGTGAAGCAACAGCACATATGCGTTCCGTTCTGTTCCGGCAGCCTGCGCTTTGCTAACAGGCGAGCATGTGGCCTCTATGCGCGCATCGTAGTTGGCAAGCAGTCGCTCAGCGACATTGTAGGGGATCGCCTGGCTCCAGGGCAGATCGTCGGATGTCGACAGCGGCCGTTTGTGTCTGCGGTAATGCCGGCACGTAGGATAGATAGCAGGCCCGCCACCCATAGCTGAACGTTCGTGGAGAAGATGCCTGAGGCTCTGGCGTGGCACTCGGCACAGCGGTCGCATGCCCTGTGCCTGCTGTTGGTCGCCTCCCGGCTCTACTCGGTTGTCTGCAGCCGTGCGTTATGTCGTTGGAATTGCTCTGAGCCAATTCCGGTTGGCGGTGCATGAATCCGGGTCGCGAAATGCAGGGCGGCAAAGTGAGGCGAGGGACGGGAACCGACTCAGCTTGAGAGCAACACCAGATCAGTCCCTATCTTGAAAAAAATACGCATCGACAGGGTGATTCGGCAACCCAAGTTGATCGCGATCACCGGGCACGTGCCAGCGCCAAGCTTTTGTTTTGAGTTCGCCATACGCAAAACAAAGCAACCCCGCTGCTTTTGTCTGGTAATTAATTCTCCTCTAATTTCACACACGTAAAAAAAAAAAGAAAAGCAACGTAAAATGAATGCGCTACGGTCGCTGGGGAAGCTGGTGTGGGGCGGCGATGAAGGCCCGGAGCAGTTCAAGCTGACATCGGGCGTGTTGTACGAGGAGCGGGCCGGCGCCAAGGTCGGCCGCAAGTGCGTATACAAGGACGCCGAGCTGTGTATCCGGAAGACCAGCGCCGCTCACCAATATCAGCTGGTGGTAGTGCGGGCGCTCGAGGAGGGCGAGGATCTGAGTGACTCGCTGGACGATGAGCGGTCGTTCCTAATTGGTGTGGAGCTAAAGTTTGCGCCGACCACGTTCGAAAGCAATCCGGGGTTCAAGTGGAAAGATTCAGGCGACTCGGTAGTATACGAGTTTATTGCCGACGAGGGCGTGAACCAGGCCACGCGCGATGCGTTTGCCATGGCAGTTGCACGGTGCGCGTGGGAGCGCAAGAGCCGGCGTGCGTACACGGAGTCCGATGCAGGAGAGATCCAGCAGCTCATGGAGCAGGCCGAAGACGAGGAGCTGGAGCGGCTGCTGGACAGCGTCAAGCTGGACGATGCAGACCTGGAGGCCGCAGTCGGCGATGTATCGCCAGCACAGCTGCCAAAGACCGTAGATCCCGAGGCCGCAGCCGCATCTGCAGCACCCGTGGTGCCGCCTCAGTGGGAGCTGCCGGCGGAGCCGGCCGAGATGGCCGATGGCGAGGTGATTGTTTCGACGCTGGGCGAGCTCTACCTGTTTGACGCACGCACGGGCGAGTTTGTGCAGGTGGCCAAGGAGGCGGCATTGACCGTGGTCAAAACCGACACGTACACATACCACATGAACGTGGCTTCAAACGAGCGCAGTTTTGCGTCGCAGCAGATTGAGCCCAATATGAACGCCGTCTTTAATCACGACCACGGCTCACTGATCTGGAACTACTTTGACCAGGGCCGGGCATACTCGTTTTCACTGGTTGCAGCCGACGAAAAGCACTACGAGGCGCTGCACCAGGGCATGACGCGCGCGGCGTACGAGACGCTGAACCAAGAATCGTGGAACAAGGCTAATGTGTCGTCGCAGGACTATATCCTGGACGCGTACGAGGAAGATGTGGATATGCTACCCGAGCCCGAAGGGTGGGAATCGGATGAAGAGCAGGCGGCTGGATCTGATTCCGAGGCCGAGAGCGATAGCGAGGGCGAGGACGAGATCGACCAGATCTTCCGCAAGGAGCCGGTGCCGTCGGGCGTCAAGACCGGCCGGGAGGAGGCAGACAGTTCCGAGTCCGAGAGCGAGGAGTCCGAGTCCGAATCCGAGTCCGACGCCGAATCGGCGAGCGAGTCGGAGGCTGGGAGTGACGCGGCGCCCAGCGACGGCAGCGCCAAGAACTCGAAGCTGGCAGTGGGCTACAAGCACGGGCGGTCGTTTGTCGTGCGCGGGAGCCGGATTGGCGTGTTCCGGCACACGGACAGCGACGACGACATTGTGTTTGACACGACAATCAACCGCGTTGACGACACGCGGGGGCGCGAGTTTACGCCGTCGACGATGATGCTGCACGAACAGGACTCGGCGCTGGTGCTGCAGGACGCGCAGCGGCCCAACGAGCTGTATCGCATGGACCTGGAGTACGGCAAGGTCGTCGAGGAGTGGAAGGTGCACGAGGATGTGCCGACGGTGGCTGTAGCGCCCAACACCAAATACAGCCAGATGACTGGCGATAAGACGCTGGTGGGCCTGAGCCACAACATGCTGTACCGCATCGACCCGCGGCTGGGCGGCGACAATCTGATTGTGCAGAGCGAGCAGCAGGCGTACACGACCAAGAGCCACTTTACCACGGCCGCCGCCACCGACAGCGGCGCGGTGGCAGTGGGCAGCGCCAAGGGCGAGATTCGGTTGTTTGACCGCCTGGGCGTGCGCGCCAAAACCGTGCTGCCGGCGCTGGGCGAGCCGATCCTGGGCATCGACGTCACGTCCGACGGGCGCTATGTGGTGGCCACGTGCAAGACGTACCTGCTGCTGATCGACACCAAGCTCCCGGGCGACGCGGCCGGGCGCACCGGGTTCCAGAAGGCGTTCCCGCAGGCGCAGAAGCCGGCGCCCAAGCGGCTGCAGCTCAAGCCCGAGCACGTGGTGTACATGGGCGCGCCCATTGCGTTTACGCCGGCAAAATTCAACCAGGCGCCCGACGGGCAGGGTGCGGAGAAGACGATTGTCACCAGCACCGGGCCGTTTGTGATTACGTGGAACCTGCGACGCGTGCTGGGCACGGGCCGCGGCGATGCGTACCACATCAAGCAGTACCAGGACGTGGTGGTGGCAGACAACTTCCGGTTCGGCCAGGACCGCTCCATTGTGGTGACGCTGCCCAACGACGTGCAGAGTGTCAAGCGGTCGCAGCTGGCAAAGCCAACGCGCGAGTCGCTGATGATCCGGCCGTCGGGCGGCATCGTCAACGCGCCGTACTAGCTTTTTTGCTCTGCGTCGCAATTGTAGATCAACTGACCCTTCTTTGGGGGGGGGTGCGTGGTGGCCAGTGCAGGAGGGCTGGTGCAGGAGGGCCCGTGCTTTCTGCTGCGAAGATAGGCAAGTTTCGGAAACCCCTGGCGCACTGGCCGGCCCAAGTCAACGGCCACATGAAGAAGGAGGTCGCCGCCCCCTCTTTTTGTGAAGTTGGGAAGATTCGCACTTTAAAAGCGCTCGCTCACCCTATCGTTGGCCTCGCCCCCCTCTCTTTTCCCTTCGGCTGGTCTTTTTCTGCTCTTATTTTCTCACTTTATCCCAAGTGTATCAATCTTTTTTCTCTCCTTATCGACTGCCGATAGCACTGCAACAATGCTGGCTGGAGGAACTCGGATCGTGGTGGTGGTAAGCATCTTTGGGACGGACGGTCTCTGCGCCGGCGCAGGTGGACGCCCTGGGGAGCATTGGCTAACAACCTAGGGAACCTCGTGTGCGTGTAGATGGTCGGGCTGCCGGCGCGCGGCAAAACGTACATCTCATACAAAGGTAAGGGTTTCCGGGAGTTGCGTGCCTTCACTCCAGTCCTGCCAGCGTGGAAAGACGAGGACAGGGCCATTTTTTTCAGACAACAGTCACAGGCGCACTCTCGGCCAGTTTGCAGGGGGCGGGGAGGGCAACATGACCCCCGGCAGGCAGCCACGTGCTGCGTGCATCGTCAGGCGCAGCCGGATGCTCGTCGCCTCTTTAGAGCAACCGCGGATGTGTAGAGATTGAGGGAGTGTGGAGCTGACTGGTGTGTTTCTGGGGGAATGTAGTGTCGCGGTACCTGGCGTGGCTGGGCGTCAACTGCCGCGTGTTCAACGTAGGCGAGTACCGGCGCAAGCTGGTGGGGTCGCAGATGGACCACACGTTTTTTGATCCACACAACAAGCAGGCAATCGACCAGCGGCTGCGGTGCGCGACGCTGGCGCTGCAGGACATGTTTGCGTGGTTCGAGGCGGTGCACAACGGCGTGGCGATATACGACGCGACAAACTCGACGCGCGCGCGGCGGCAAATGATCCTGGACGCGAGCACGCGGCACGGCGTCGAGGTGATGTTCTGCGAGAGCTGGTGCGACGACGGCGACCTGGTGGACCTGAACATTCGCGAAGTCAAGCGCACCAGCCCGGACTACAAGGGTGTGGACATTGCGCGCGTGATGGAGGACTTTCAGCGGCGAATTGCGCACTACGGCGAGGTGTACGAGCCCGTGGGCGGCGACGGCACGCGGCCGCTGGCGCGCGGCGCGTATCCGCTGCCGCCGACGGCGCCGACACTGGACGAGTACGATGAACGCAACGTGACGTATGTGCGCAAGATCAACGTGGGCGCGCGCATGGTGATCAACCGTGTGGCCAGCTACCTTGAGTCGCGCATTGTGTACTTTCTGATGAACATCCACATTGCGCCGCGGTCGGTGCTGTTTAGCCGCCACGGCGAGAGCCTGTACAACCTGGACCAGCGGCTGGGCGGCGACCCCGGGCTCAGCCCGAACGGCCGCAAGTACGCCGAGGCGCTGCCGGGGCTGGTGGCAAATTTGCTGGGCACGCAGCCGCTGACGGTGTGGACGTCGACGCTGCAGCGCACGGCCGAGACGGCGGCGGGGCTGCCGTACAAGAAGCTGAGCTGGAAGGCGCTGGACGAGCTGGACGCGGGCCTGTGCGACGGGCTGACGTACGAGGACGTCGAGAGTGAGTACCCCGACGAGTACGCCATGCGCGACGAGAACAAGTTTGAGTTCCGGTACCGCGGCGGCGAGTCGTACCGCGACGTGGTGCTGCGGCTGGAGCCGGTGATCATGGAGCTGGAGCGCCAGCAGAACATCATGATCATCTCGCACCAGGCGGTGCTGCGCTGCATCTACGCGTACTTTCTTGACATTGGCCCCGAGGAGCTGCCGTATCTCAAGATCCCGCTGCACACGGTGATGAAGCTGACGTGGACCGCGTACGGCTGCGATGTGCAGATGTACAAGATCGACATTGACGCCGTGGACACGCACCGCGCCAAGCCCAAGCCGCGGCGCGGCGCTGCGTCGCTGGCCAGCACGTCGCCCAGCCGCCCGGCCACGCCGCAGCCCGTGCGCGCGCTGCGACGCGACGCCGAGCCCGCGTCGCCCAGCGCCGTGTCGGACACGTGGGACGTCGACGAGGAGTGGGCGCCCGACGCGCGTCCGGAGCTGCCGACGCCGCCGGCAACCAAGGCGCCGTCAGTAGCCGAGTCGGCATTCCGCCCGGCCGTCGCCGCCGGCATCGAGGGCGTGCCGTCGCAGCTGTCGGTGTCGGGCGGCCACGAGTGCGAGCCGCACGCGGGCCACGTGTGGCCGTCGCAGATCAGCCCCAGCGCCACGCGCGACAACTCGCGCGCGCCGTCGCCAACCCGCGACGCGCGGCTGGCCATCAACACGGCCGACGTGCACGCGTCGCACAGCTTCCCGGGCCGCTCGGACCCGCGCAATGGCTCACCCGTGTACCTGTCGGCCGGCGACTATGCCGCGTCGTTTGCAATGCACCGCATGACCGGCGAGCCGCTGCAGGCGCAGCAGTCGCAGCAGTCGCAGTCCGAGCCAGGCCATCTGGCTGCGCAGAAGCCGCGGCTGGCCAACCAGAAGATCGATTCACTGCATGTGGCCGGCCACGGCAGCGTGGACGTGGTGGAGACCACGCCGACCATCACACTGCGGTACTCGTCGAATGTGCCTGCGGATGTGCGCAAGCAGACGGCTGCGCTGAAGAACGAGCTGGTGGGCATTGAGGAGGACAGCAGCGACAGCTCCAGTGAGCGTGGGTCCAAGCCGCCCCAATGAATTTTTTTGTAACCGAATCAATATCGGAGGTCCACGATAAACACTGGGGTGTTTATTGGACAATTTATGTCGCCCAAGAGTGGCCTGATCGCATGATGTCGGCGAGGGAGCTTTCCCACCCACCAGCGCGCCCCGATTAGCGTAAGGCCCAGAGCGCGGGCCGTGCGGGCTGTTGCTATATAAACGCACGATCTGGGCTCTTTCGTTTGTGGAGTCTGTTTCCATTCCCACGCTTTCTTATCGCAATCGTTCATTCTTCCATCTACTAGCACATGGCACATACAATGAAGCACATTGACCACGACAGCCTGTACACCGATCTGGAGTACCGCTTCAACCACGTGTCGGAGTTCATCGGGTTCACTTCCGAGGACCAGGAGCTGATCCGCAAGTCCGGGTCGGTGGTTGCCGGGCTGGTGCCCACCATCGTCGACGCGGTGTACGACAAGCTGTTCCAGTACGACATCACGTGGGCGCACTTTTCGCAGGACCAAGACGGGCTCAAGGTCGAGGACGCACAGCACAACCTGCAGCAGGTGACGATGGGCTCGGAGGTGATCACGTTCCGCAAGACAATGCTGACAAAGTACCTGAAGAAGCTGGTGACGGCCGAGTGGAACCTGTCGTACCTCAAGTACCTCGACTGGGTGGGCCACATCCACACCACCACGCCGCTGAAGAAGTCGACCATCAACGTCGAGTACATCCACTGCAATGCGCTGCTCGGCTACGTGTCCAGTGTGGTCGTCGGCGCGCTGCAAAAGGCCACCGAGTGGGACGACGACACGCGCGACAAGATTGTCAACGCCTACAACAAGTTCTTCTGGGTGCAGAACGACCTGTTCTCGCGCTACTACGTCAAGGAGCGCGTGCTGTCGGACAAGGAGAAGGCGGCCGTTGCCCGCGAGCAGGAGGAGCAGGAGAACGCGATGCGCCGGCAGCTGCGCGGCGAGTCGATGCTCAACGCCCTGGTTGGCGTGGCCGCCGGCCTGGCCATCGGCGCCGTCTGCTCAAAGTACCTTGGCTAGGGATCTCACGTGGCTGCGGCCCATGACTCTGCGCGATAGCCGGTCCCTGCAGTTATCGCTGCCCCCTCGCGTAATAGATCCACAACCCGTTTAGTGTAATTTAATACTCTTGCTTCTCGATTAATTGGGCACAGGCGATGGCAGCAGTGGTTCCGGCGCAGCCGCGGTTTGCCGCGCACAAGTCGCTGTACGCAATCGACCCCGTCACCGGCGAGGCAACCAAGCTGACCGCAGCCACGGGGTGGCACGCTGACGCCGACGCGTCGCTGCTCAGCATCCTGGTTCTGGCACACGACAGCGGCAACAAGCACGGGATGGTCTGGGTGTGGGCGCAGCTGACGCCGCCCCGGGCGCGGGCCGCCGCCACGCTGCCCAGCCTGGTGCTGGCAATGCCCAGCGGCCGCGCCCGTGCCAGCGCTGCGCAGCTGCTGGGCGGCGGAGCCGACGACCCGACCGCCGACACTGCGCGCAGGCTGTCCGTCCGGTTCGGACGCCCAGTGTTTGTGTCGCTCGACGGGCCCAAGCGCTCGGGTGCCCAGGGGATGCTGGCTGTGGCCGCCGAGCAGATGGACGAGCTGATGACGCTCGAGCGGTGTCTGGTTACCGAGCTCGGCGCATTGTGAAACCCCCTGTGGCTGGCTCATATTTCCGGATCGTCACCGCGCAGTCTGTCCTCACGTGCCCCCATGTACTTCGGAGAACTGCAGCATTTTTTCTTCGCTGTGAAAAAAAATCGGGGTCGGGTTTTCTTTCCTCCGTCTCTTGCGCTTTTCTCCGTTCTATCGGCCTTTCTCTTTTCTCCGTTCTAGAAATTCAGCTATGAATGCTACTGTCGACCTGGATAACCCGACGCCCGAACAAAAGGCCGAGGCCATTGAGCTGCTGCGCGCCCGGCTGTCCGACGCGGCCAACGAGTATTGCAGCGACCTGGTAAGCAGCGCGCTGCGCTCCAGCAGCGAAACCGGGAGCGTGGGAAGGAGCTACACGCGGCTAACTCTGCATGTACCGGACCAATAGGACATTTGGCGGTTTTCGGTTGCCCGCCAGCTCGACGCAGTAAGTAAAAATACATTAACCGTACGACAGCACCGCAGTTATTTCCCCCATCCAACGCCATAGTTAACGCCAGTCGCCCTGACGCACCGTTGGGAGGGGTTTTCTGTAGGACAAGGCCGCAGTGATGATTAACGAGTGGATGGAATGGCGCAAGTGCGCCGACATCGACGATCTGCCGGTCGCGCAGCCGGACAACACATATCCGGTGCCGTATCCGATTCGCGGGTACTACTCGGTCGCCGACGCCAACCTGACGGCGGGCCCGCAGGTCAGCGACGTGCAGCTGAAGCTGAACAAGACGTTCGGCGGCGGATGCTGGCACAAGCGCGACAAGGACGGACGCCCGGTGTACATTGAGCGGGCCGGGCGCTATCTGATAAAGGACATTGCCAAGGTCACGTCGCTGAGCGGGCTGTTCGAGTTCCACTATCTGATGCAGGAGTTCATGCGCCGCACCGTGTTTCCCGAGTGCTCGCAGCTGGCCGGGCACGAAGTGTCGCAGCAGGTGGTAGTGTTTGATTTGGCGGGCATCTCTATCGGCATGCTGTCGCACATCCCGGCCCTCAATATGCTGCGCGAGATGCTGTCCAAGGACCAGCTCTACTATCCCGAGTGCATGCACCGCACGTACATTGTCAACGCGCCGTCGATGTTTGTGACTGCGTGGAAGCTGATCCGCAGCTGGCTGGACCCGCGCGTGCTCTCCAAGATCCACATTCTGGGCAAGGACTACGCCCCGGAGCTGCTCAAGCAGATTCCAGCGCACAGCCTGCCGGCGTTCCTGGGCGGCACGTGTCGCTGCTCGCACATGCCCGG